>MU183943.1:40881-56090 GCA_016904865.1 Pissodes strobi
GGAGTTACTTAGAGAGTTACGTGTTTTTAAAGAAGTATTAATAATGTAATAAAAAATTAGGGTTAGTTTGGGTTAGTTTGGGTTGGGAATAATTATGCGTTTCTAGATGACTTAAAAATTTGTGGGAAAAATAAAGAACATCATGATCAAAATCCACCGAATTTTCTAAATGTGGATGAAAAATACGGTATCAATCTTAACAAATAAAAATGTAATTTTTGTGTTACTAAAACAAATATATGAGGTTATACAATAGAAAGAAAAGGGAATAAAACTAGATGGCGATAGACCAACCCAAACTAACTCAAACTAACTTTAAGGCGAATTCAAGATATGTTTGCCCATTATTCAATGTGTATAATATATTAATTTTATGAAAAAAAACATCCGCTTATTAAAGTAAAACATTTTCCACTAACCGAAAATCAAGCTGTAGCATTTGAAGAAGTTAAAAATCACATAATTAATTCTTTTGTTTCCTCGATTGATGACAAAGCTACCGTTACATAGTCGAAGCGGTACAGATCGAACACTATAAGAAAACGGCATTTTAGGTTAAAAGCAAGCCGCTTTGCACATATTATCTAGACACCTTAAAAATTTATTTCATCCGTGGAAACCAGAGTTTGGTTCCTTAGGATCCAAGATGGCGGCCAATTTCCAAAATATCTGCAAAACTGTAGATTTCGTGTTTCTCGTTCGATTTGGTCCAACAAAGGGTTGTTTTCGGTTTTGTCTTGTGCGTATAATCTTAATTTAAGGTTAAAAATGTAAAGCTGTTCCAAATTTTAGGTAAGGAACCATTTTTTGTTTAAATATTCTAAAACATGTAATACATTAAATATTATACAGATCAGCCAAAATCTTCAAGTAATTACTTATAGAGCTTTACGATAGCATAAAGTATTGAGTGAATAGTTACAAAAGAAGAAATTGTGCTGGAGCGATAAGCCATTTTTATTTGAAAATTATTATGAACAAATACTTGTGAAGGCATGGTATACGACGGTGTCGCTCTCGTTCACATCAGGTTGCCTCTAACTTCTGGAGCGTTTATGGGGTATTGTGAGATGTAGTTGAAGCCATATATCCAAAAGAATGTATCGCATTTCAAAGCACAGAAAGTGGATTTCGTGTGGGATCAGTATCCTGGTTACGACGTAAAGGATGCCATACGCTAAAATCGCAGGCAACCGTCCGGCAGGCCACCTGGGAATGGATGGACTTTCTTAAGAACCCAAGAAATGAGGAAGAGTTGTTTTTCTTCTTGACTGCGTTAGCTGTAAACGGAATCGCGGTTCCCTTCAAGTGGTATCAAACATTGGCGATACCATTTTTGCTTCCCAAGGTCTCTTGCGGGTTCCACTTGCCGTACCATGGAAGAAGCGGATGGAAGAATCATCCTTCATCTCCAAAACATGGTGGCAAACGGCGCTCGCTCAGTCATTATCCGAACAGTTGATATCTACTGATGTGATGATTCACGCTATCTCCTTTTATCACCAGCTTGGTCTTCAAGAACTGTGGTTATCGATTGTATTGGGGCTAAGCGTCGGTTTATAGCAACTCATCTGATTACAGGTAATAATGTATTATAATTACAAAAAAAGAAACCCCAGCACTGTAAGCTATCTGATAGGCACTCTAGGAAACACAAATTCCACGGCTCTTCGGGAATTCCATACATAGAACGGATGCGATTGCGTTTCATTTTTCGCAGGTCCTTTACCTTTACTAACCCAAACAGAGTGCATGGAAAGCAATAGAGGGGGAAACCCCGGCTTTTGTAGTGATCGCCACCCCCTTGCAAGCTGTTGAACCAGAGTGGGTTGAGTTGCTTCAGAAGTTCACCAGTCAAGCTCTTTGATAAATTCTGCTCTGAGACGACAGTAAAAGAAGCTAGGAAAGAATTACTTTGTACAAAGAGCAAGTCACTTCATGCTGTTCCCCCGATGTATGATGCTCTCTACCAACACATCCTAAGGGCAGCGTATCAGGCAGGACAAATCTGGGGCCGTTCAAATCTGTCTGATTACAATTATTTTCCGACTCCATCTAATTGAGGTTGGAAGAAAATTTGTGGAAATTGGGTTTTCGTTTGGTCCGACCTTCCATATGTTTGGGAGGCCTGTCGGAGAGGTGTGGCTGCCTCTCGGGATGAGGAACTAACCGCTTCCAATGTCGCAAAAATACTTTGCCATGTACAGTACAATGCAATTATAAAGGACACTGCAATAATACCAAGTAATCCATTATTTCTTTAACTATATCTAAATGAATGACTTAGTGCAAAAAAATATTTGAAATTTTACAGTTCTGGGTATCTGGGAGAAGAAAATGATGCTGATGTCGACAACTTGTGAGGTGATCCTGTCATCCGCTGTTTTTTATTTGATATTTATTTATTACTGACCTAAACAATAAAACCAGCTTTTACAACCTTGTTTGTGCCTTAATTCTGACTACCTGGGGAGAAAACCGGGCTAAAATAATGTGCTTTCTAAAAAAAGTGTAAATTTGTAAAAACTAAGCAGTTATTTTTTCAACTCATATTGGAGTAAATGGCCCTTTTTCATTCAAATTCGCGATGTACAGACAAGATATACCAGAAAACCACCCTTTCTTCAATCGTACAAGGAACCCGAAATATATACATTTTAGCGGCCCTTTTGGAAAATAGCCGCTATCGTGGATCCTAAGGAACCAAATTTTGGTATCTAGATATCTTATGCAAAGCGGCTTGCTTTTAACCTAAAATGCCGTATTCTTTGCTGTACCGCTTCGACTATACAGTGGAGACAGACGCTTCTGATTTCGCTATTGCGGCAGAATTAACTTTATTAGGCAGACCAGTGGCATTTTTTTCAAGAACATTATCAAAATCTGAACATCCACATTCCTCTGTAGAAAAAGAGACATATGCTATTGTAGAAGCACTTAGGAAATGGAGAAATTTTTTATAGGGAGATAATTTTATATACAGAGCTGGTAAACAAAATGTAGTGGCCGATATGCTTTCAAGAATATCAGCTGCAGTATTAAAGTCTACCTGTGACAAAACTATCTACAATCTACACAATTCATTATGCCATCCAGGAATCACTAAGCTCTATCACTGGTTACGTTGCAAGAATTTACCATTTTCATTGGAAGATATAAGAAGAGTCGTCATATTATCTTATCAAGTTAAACCAAGGTTTCATAAATTTCAGGAACTTCTTATTAAAGCAGCATAGCCTTTTAAAAGATTTAATGTAAATTTTAAAGGACCTCTACCTACTAAATATAATAATCGCTATATTTTAACTATAATGGTTAAATATTCTAGATTCCTGTTTCCATTTCCATGTTGTGATATAACTTCTTCAACTGTAATTAACAGTCTAACTCACCTTTTGTCAGTATTTGGAACCCCGTTCTATATACATAAAGAAGAACTAAAATAATTTTTGAGCGGTCAAGGAATTTCTACCAGTCATAGTACGCCTTACAATCCACAAGGTAATGGACAGTGTCAACGTCATAATGGAGTTATTTGGAAAACGATGCAGCTGGTACTTAAATCCCGAAACATGAAAATTTACCAGTGGCAAACAAGGTCTCAGTGAATCTCTTCATTATATCCGATCTCTACTATGTACATCGATTAATTGTTCTTCACATGAACGTATGTTCAGTCACACCCGTAGATCGACAAATGGTTCCTCTTTTCCTATTATAAGTCTTCCTGGTCCGGTCATTCTTAAGAAAAATGTGAGACAAAATGTGGAAGAAGTCGAACTATTGGAAGCTAACTCAGATTACGCTAATATTAGATTACCTAGCGGAAATGAAACTAATGTATCAACTCCGCAGTTGGTTCGTAGAGGTAATCCTCTACTATTAGAACAATTACCTTTTAGAGAAGACTGTAACCTTCCATTTTTGGATTATTGTTTATTGGGTAAGTTTTGAAGGACCCTTGTAGCAGTTCCGTCCTAGCACGTAGCTTTTGAGGATGAATACTTTGCGCGAGTCCGATCTTTTTCTAGAAGAACAGTCGTGAGAAGAAGTCGAGTTTTGAAAGTTTTTTTCCTCGCCAAGTGGTTTAGGCGGATTTTGTCGACTTCCCTGAAATATTTCCGTTTGATTTTGGGAACCTTGTTCTGAGCAGTTGTAGTACTGTATTATTCGGAAAATCCGCGAAGTGTGGGTTTTTGAAACGACTGCCTTTGGGAAAGCCAGCCATTTTCGTCGTGTTTTTTTTTGGTGTACTGAATAGAGTGCCCTCCGTATTTAAACGAGGCGAGTTTCCTTTATTATTAGCATGCATTTCGCGATTTTCGGGTCTAATTTAACCGCTTCTTATTGCATTATTTTATTTATGGTTTATTTCTGTCTCAAATAATTAAGCCTAATTATTTCGGTGTGTCGTCATCCTAATGAAAGAGGCGATTAGAGTTAATATTTCTATCGATACGGTTAGATTATTCCTGTACCATTAAACTGATCCGAGAATAATACCGGCTCGTGAATTCTATTTCAAACCAGTTATTCGTTGATTGTTTGCTGCTCGGTTTTTTTTATGAACGATCGCGTTATTCATTTTATTTTATTTCCGACGAGTAGTGTCGTAGATTTTCGGCGATTTTAGTGGCGATTCACTGGACCAATACGAGGCGGTTTATATACCGGGTTACTATATAATTATTGCTTTCGTGTTTGCTTTTCTGTTGGCAACTTTTGCCCCAATCTTTAATGAATCAATGCTAAGACTGCGGTTTTGTTGAAAATTTCATTATCGTACCGAAGTTAGAATCTTTACCATGGAAATTATGTTCTATTTTTAATTTTAATATTTGTTTCTGCAAGCGACGTCTAGTTATTCATGTTTGATGCGTTTGATTTTGAATTAGACACTAAACCGGGGAACTTGGTCGCTGATAATTAGCTAGTAATTCGTTTATATTTAAATATAGTATTAAGAGAGGCCTCCGATCTCAGCTATTATTGAGAATACATATTTTGGCGATCTTTTGACCGTACTGGTTACCATATTGAACCTTAGGCTCGATTGATTAAATAAATTTTAATTAACTATTTAGACAGTAAATAAATTAAGGGGGCACGCTAACCTGATTTGATGATTTAAATTCGTCTAGTACGATGGTTTTATTCAGTATAATTTAGCGATTTTTGTTCGATATTTGAACC
Source organism: Pissodes strobi (assembly GCA_016904865.1). Taxonomy (NCBI): domain Eukaryota; kingdom Metazoa; phylum Arthropoda; class Insecta; order Coleoptera; family Curculionidae; genus Pissodes; species Pissodes strobi. The sequence goes on from MU183943.1 coordinate 46,075, forward strand.
ATACTTGTATTTTGCTTTTGAATTATTGGAGTTCGGTAAGAGCTATTTTATCCACTAAATATTATTATTGCAGGGTTTTCACGCTAGCTATTTGTTTATTTCACGCCGTATGACTCTCTTTCTTTTTATTTAAGCTCATTTTCGTGCCTTTGTTTATTATTTAGATTGGAACTCTTTTTACATATGGTGAATTTTATCTGCGCCCGTTGTGGAACAATTTATTCAATCATTGATTTGATGAAATGTTTTATCATTGTTTTTAACTGCGTATGTTGGTCTCCCTTGAGTGAATTTAATCTTGTAGTTATGCAAAATTAATATTAGGCTATAATTGTAATGTTTTTTTTTCCTCTCTCGATTGCAAATATATCGTTACGAGGGAGCTTTAAGTAGTTAGTCTTTAACTTTTGTTTTTTTTATTGACTTCAATTTAAAGTTTAAAAAGAAATCTCTTTAATCAATAATTAGTAATGCTGCTAACTTGTTTTTTTTTGGAAAAATGATATATTAGCGATCGAGTCACATATCGTGGTGGCTCGTTACTAGGAAATATTTCCTTCCTAGGGCCGCCTCCTGGGGCCGTAAGCTGCCGTTCTAGTCGACAAGGGGTTGGAAGCCTCTACGCCTGACTGAATCTCTCCATCGGCCTACCTGCTTGTTATATTTCCGGGCTAGCGGAGCTAGTCTACCCAGAGTGACCAGATCGTCTCTTGCACCTGTTCGCCGAGATAGAGTCGTAGGGTAGTGCCACTCAGCCGGGTAGTTGCTTTTGGACAGTAAAAGTCAGGAGGTTCAGATAAGTTTAGTATAGTTTGAATTTAACCCTTTGTTCTCTGGTGTCAAAGAAGAGTTAAAAAAATGTTTTGCGCACCTTATATGCTTAATTAGTTTAGAGCGCCCTACTTCTTTTAGCGGACATGTGATCACATCGTCGACCAATGATAAGTTTTTTCCCTCCCTCTTTGGGATTTGTAGCTAAGTTGATCAGTTAGCTAGGTTTTTGTCGATTCAACAACCCTCCTTTTTTTGAATCCCTAGGTAATGAATAAGGAAATTGTATATTAAGGATAGTGTTTTCAGCCCTTTGCCTACCTCACACTCTTGTGGCCTTTATTTTTTTGTATGTTTTTCGTTTTTTCCCTTTATTGATTAAAGTGATAGTCTTGATTTTGCAGTGTTTAATTTGGCTAAACAATAGTTTCGCGTGTAGATTTATTTTATTTAAAGAAATTTCATTTAGCTAAACTTACCGGCGAGGTATCAAGAACTGAGGTCTTGTAGCAGGTTCCGGGAACAACGCGGGGATTTCCAATTCGGTCCGTTACAAATTCGGTGGCGCCCAAAGAACCTCACGACGGAGCTGCGTGCAAATTGCACGCACACCAAACAACTTGCTACAGGACTTTCGTTTCGATCCCGCCACCGAACATTAACTAACGATAAGAGGGCCCACTCAACGGGATCTGCGTATTCAGCAAGCGCTACAAAGGAATCGTAGTTTGTTTTCTTCGTTGCCTGGTAACGATCGGCGAACTCCGCCGCACATAGGTTGAATTTAAATAAAAGCTGGCCATAAACGATATTTTCGTTTGCAGTATATTTAATCAAATCTAAAAGACGAAATTATTTATAGCACTCTAGTACTCTAGTTGGCTTTGGAAAAACACAGTTGATATCTTTTGAATTGTTTGCAGCGTCCTGTCAAACTTACGTTATGGTTTTTTATTATTGTCACCAAATAAATATTTTGATAAAGTTTGTATTCAACTGGCTGTTTCAAAAATCTATTAACGTTTTTAATTAGTTATTATTGATAACAATACTCACAGTTTGTAATAACTAAGAGATTTTGGTTTTGTGTTAATAATTTCACCATATTTCCGAATACAAATATTCTGACAAAAGGATGAGCTGGTCTATGGCCGCCGCGTCAAAGGTCGATTGCCAACATGATTGTTTTATTTGCATCATGGCCTGCCGATATTCTGCTAGTTTTCGCGCGGGGAAGGAGACGCACCGTTGACATGCCGATGCCGCCGCGGAGAGTGATCGTTCTTATCATATAGTTTTGACCAAATACATAATAAAAAGATAAAAAACTGTACTATACTTCTAACGTGCTAACACAACGTTGAGGTTATGTGTTGGTGTTACACCTAATTCTGCAACAACTGAAGCCAGATTATCAGAATATGGCGCGTCGAAATGAGGATCTCTTATTGGCTAAATTTGTACAACGAAAGAGCCCTTAATTTTCAAAATCATTTTTTAAAACGGTTTAAGAACATACAAATGATTTTTATACATGATTTTTATCGTTAGTGATAATTGATACACCCTATATATAAATATAGATGATGAACCAAAAATTCAACAATTATTTGTCTAAAACACGATATATTAAACGTGTAATACTTAATAACTTTTATGTCTTATTTCTGGTAAACCTTATTATGGCCAGCTTTCCTAGAAATTCGACCAGTGTGCGCCGGGTCCAAAGGTCACATGCCAGTATCATGCTAGTTTTCGCGCGGGGAAGGAGGCATACCGTTGACGTGCCGCCGCTGAGAGTGAATCTTCTTATCGTTAGTTAATATTCGATGATCCCGGCCAGTGCCTATTCAAGTGAAGGAGATCTGGTCGGATTCGGTAGGTGGTTACTGCTAATATTCTTGGTGGAACTCGTCATAGCTCCACAAGTATTTAACATCGTCTAATTTAATTCACAATTTTTCAAGAAAATAAAACAGAATTTCTTTTATTAAAGAAAAGCGCGTGGCAAGACATTCAATTACATAAAACAAATCAACAAGAAAATAATCAGATTTCTGATGATCAAATGAACTTAGCATATACAGAAGAATAACCAGAATCAGATGCCCAAGAGCAGAGGGATGACCTGGACAATGCGATCAAAGAACATTTCAAGAAATTTAATGAAAATGCAATGGCTTGCCATATTCCTCGAAGAAAATCACCCGCATATTTAAAAGACTTTTTAAGAAACTAAGCGGAATGAATACTATTTATACTTATATATTAACTATTTTGTACCTTAATATTATTTACCTACTTAATTGCCTTAACTGTTTATAGACGTTATATTGTCATGTTATTGTCAGTATTGGGGTTCTAGAATGCGACAGTACGTCTTGAACGCAAACTACTGCTTGCCTGCCGAGGCAACCATGGATGCTGTTTTGTCCGGTATAACACGGACGACCGTCATCCCTTTATAATCTTAAAAGCGCACTTTTAGATCAGTGGAATGATCCTCTCAATCCACTCCAAGGTCCACTGGTTTTCGCAGCTCTTCGTAATGGATCCTTGCTCATACCATCACATGCCTCTGAACCTGGAAGAGGTGTCTTCCCTTAGCGAATTTATAACGCTATAGACAGCCGCAATTTTAGCTCTATATTACAACTCAGAGATGGCCGTTTTCAAATAATTCATCATTGGCCACCCTGAAGCTAGCGGTAGCAGCATGTTCATAAGAAATAGACTACTTTCCATACGGTTCGTCCTGCCTTGATCTGAGCGTACTGCCACACGTACAAATACTACCATAAATAATTGTTTGTGTGAATCGTTGTTGGAAAAGGTGTAAGACTGGATTGTCGTACAGCATTTTTTTTTCTGATTTTGGGTGTGCCTTGGGTTAGGTTTTGTTGGTTGCGCCTATTGGTGGATCGTTCTTGGGTTGCGCCCCCGAAGCGAGCGGAGGGCCATGCGCGAAGAGATATATTAGTTTAATGATAAAAAATTGGGTTAAGAGCCGTATTATAGTCGAAATACAGCAGCTTGCTTGTCTTTCCGCGAATATATTCCATATCTAACCTCGAAATTCCAGGACGTGGCATGTAGAACACCGGGTGAGAATGTTCGAATGACGGAGAATGTAAAGGTCTCCCTAGACGTAGGTTATGTGTGTTTGTGGGGTGATTTGTCCCTTCTTCCAGAGAGCCCACCCCACCAGCAGACTAGAAGTGTTGAGAAGGTAACTATACGTTACTCCAGTGCTCGTTACTCGAAGACGCCCGCAGTAACGAATACCAATTCAAAAGCGCAATGATTACTTTGATGACTCTGATTACTCTTATTAGGTAGGTTTTTTGGCGTCACTTACGATAGTACTATGTGTCTAGAGCTTCAAGCTTCGATAGTATTCGATACTCTTCGTATTCGCCGCGTAGGAGGTATCGCATGTATCGCGGTGCTCTGGCCTGGGCCTAAGTCTGTATTTTCAAGTCCTCATTATTCTTGTCTTTTCTTTTATGCATTTTTTGTTAAATTTTTGATTTTTATTACCCATATATTATTTAAATCATAACTTTGTTGCCTTCTTTTAGAAAATAGACTAAGTTATTTCTTTGATTACCTTCTTATATTTTAAATGGCGTTAACAGTTTTAAATTAAAAATAATAATAAATTATGTTGACCAATGTAGTATTGATTTTTATCATATGTGTCTATGAACCTATATTATTATTTTTTTATTTTGATATTGACAATTTTTTGTGTAATTTAGTAATAGAAATAATTAAAATGCCACAAAATAAGCAAGTCATTTTATATAGCAAGGAAAATTATGAGATGATAATTTTCTATTTACATCCTAGTTTTATCTCAAACATCATTCCATAACATTCTTTTTCACCCCACAGTTTACATTTCGTTGTTGTTTTTTTGCTAAATAGAAATACATAAATTTTCTTTTAAATCAAACCGACGCAACCGACCTAAAGTATGAAAGTATTGCAAGTTATAAGATCTGACCCTACAACCCTGCCTGATACCAGACATCACTATGAAGTTCTTATCTCATAATAAATTAAGTATATGTATATACAGTGTCGTTAGTGATTCGTATTTCCTACACTTTTCAATAGCAGTAATCAAAGTACCTAATCATAGTAACGAGTATTATTATATTATAATTAATTACTTAATATCAAAGTAACGATTGGTATCGAATACTCAAAAGAAACGAAAGTCAACACCTCTTACCTCTACATCAGACTGATTGATCTAGGTCTCTTGGTTCTCGTCCTCCGGGTGCCCTTGGGAGCCCCGAGCCTTCAATCTAACGAATCTGCCTGTCCAGCAGCACTCGCCTGTTCACAGTCTGGTCTATTCTTCCCTCGAGCAAAGACCTGTGCCCTAGTAGAAGTAGTACCTTCTGTGTAGCATTGTGAGCATAATTTATTATAATCTTTCGAAGAGCCCGGAAATGCTAAATTGTATGCCTTCATGTAGATCCCACAAGCATACGTATACGATAAATCCATCCCCGAAGAGCCGGTATAGATCGGCAAGGCTTAACTTATGGTCACGTAGCCCTTGGCACTTTGCCTTGCGCCATAAAATCAATATACGAGAAGATAATTAATGTATCACACACCTTTGTTTAATAATAATTTTTAAACAATCCATTAGATGGATGACGATGACGCTTTGAACAGCTACATCATTTGAAATAATAAATATTGAATAACAGTAATATAGGGTTGCTTATTTAGTTGAGCTGTTATATACGGTATTGCATAATGTAACAAAGGTGCATACATAAGTACATTTAGCAAGTCAAAAATAATAGTTTCTATTAAAATGAAGATCTATTAGGTACAGCTTTGAAATATCATTGAAAACACTTAAGTTTTTCTTGTGCCTCCAGTAAGTTACGATCTCCAAACTATTATAAAAAATTTACCCGAGATGCAAATTACCTTAGCACGCTCGTATACACATAACTGCTCCTAAGTTAAATACATTTTTTAAATATGTCAAACTACCAAAAATGTTAACAGCATCGTGTCATAATCTGTCTGCCCATTTGTAGTACTGTAAAATATGCCATATCATGATTAATTTGGATTAAGGAATATATTCATTCCATTAAATCTGAGTAATGCCTAACTCCTAATTCTTAATTCAATAGTAATTGGTTGGGATAAACGTAGTTTATCTGAAATATTTGATTTATTGAATAATAAAATATTTCTGATAGTCGCCATAAAATGGTTCCATTTTAGAGAATAATTTACCACACTCCCAACTGTTCGTACTCTGTAATTATTTAACCTGCAATTACGACGTAATTGCTTGCAGAGTTGAGGATTTAACGTATTTGAGGTCTTGAACGAACCGGCAGTAACCGAAAATAGCCATATTATTGCTGTATTTAGGTTTGTGTAATCTCTATCAACTTGCAGAAATTGAGCCCATAGTTTTTTTTAATTTGGAAATTTCCAAATATGGCTATACGTTAGCCAATACTTTCATTTAGCATCTTATTAAAGATAACTGTATAAAATGTATTGATGGTTAAGTACTGCAGTTGGAGAAATAAAATAAATATAATTAAATATATATAATTTCCATAGCAATGTGATTCATATTTTCGTACTTTGACACGCCATGGTTACTTTTTCACCACGTGATTACTGGGTTACATTCAGAGAACGAAAAACACTCAAATAAGCCTTTGGTTATAGGTCCTGGGCTAGGCCTTAATTGCTCTGAGTAGGATGTCCTAAAACCAGTGGCAGAAATTAACAAGGACCTAAGCAACCTCGTCGTTTGAAATTCCACGTAGCATCATTTTAAATCGATGCCATGGCATGGCCTTCTGTCCCAAAAAGTTTAATACATTCTTGTCCCAAAAAGTTTAATTTCCGGAAGAGACACGAACTAACTATTTCATTTGTATTAATTTATTTAATTGCTTCACAAAATATAGTCTAGACTCCAGACTTAGATGGAGTCAGTAAAATTGCGTTTATTTGTATGTTTCTACCACAGTAGTAACATTATTTCCAAAAATTCGTTGTAGTAGGGTTGATTGTCTAATAATGATATTGTGAACTAATTAAAATCATTAATTAAATATCGCCCTGTCGCAAGTTTGAACTTGAACTTGAAAAATATTATATAAACATTCACTGTTAATTATAAACAACTTGAGCGGTCGACGGGAGCGACTTTAATCCTTAATGATGCAGCCATCAGCATTTTGTAACATATAAATACGCAGGCAAACGCCAAGTTAATCAGACTTTCGGGTCTCTCAAACCGCTCAATTTAGTTGCTGGGCAGTACACAGGTACGTCCACTTCTAGTTGTTCTATCCCATAACCCCCATAACTGAGAACACTTATACACAGGTATAAGGTTGTCAGGTCCTTACCTAACCTGGGTGAACGTATGCATAGGTATACGGCATTCGGGGGCTACTAAAAGTATAAGAGAGAGTCGAATTTGTGAAGTATCAGAATTTCCAGTAAAGGGATAGTTTTTGGGGAGTTTTAAAAAGCAGTGAAAGTGCCTTAGCAATTTGTGATAACCTTAAAAGACTTACCTTATAAATATCAGAACAAATACCTAAATAAAAGACAACCCGCTCACATAAACTTTATTAATAAAATAGTGACGTCGCTTGCTAGACAAACTTTGAACTAAGCCTCCCTCGAGAAGACATGCATTTCATATTAATTGGGTATAGTGTAAACTCTTAATTCATCTATACTCTTAAACACGCCTTTATTAGTATACAGTCTAACCGTTGTTAAGTTTGTTTGTAAATAAACTTGTTACTGTTTTTATCGATGTGTCTCCTTTATTATCTCTTCTCAACTTGACGTAGTGCGTTCCTAAATCTGAGTTACTCTCCTACACGCTAAGTAAGGCGTGTCGTCACAGATAAAAATACAAATCGTGACAATATTTTTCCACAAAAGGATCTGGGAATCCTTAATTGTTTCGCATTTATTTATGAAGGTCTTGAGTATGTTGAAACATCCAGCATACGCAGCTAAATATTAATGATTTACTTAATACTAAATTGTGTAAAACAATATGATTTTGAAGTGACTCAGCATTTCATGAATTTATTGTTCTACGTATACTTCATTATCCAGTAAGAATGGAAATTTCTTCTTCTTCATATATTGGTAAACAGGAACTATCCTCAAATTTCTTCTACTAATCTCCTCCATTTTACAAATTTACATCCAACTATAAGAAATTTCCCGTCAACCATCATAAACACCTAGAGAACAAAAAATATACAGCTACAAGCAAAAAGAAACACACAGACACCATGAATATTAAAAGAGGTATCTTTCAAGGATATTCATTAAGTGCATTATGATTCTACATCTACCTGATCCCACTCTCCAAAACATTAAATAACATAAAATGCGTTCTTAGATCAAAGATCGAAACAAATCAGAACATAAATTATCCACGTTCTTTATATGGACAATATAAAAATACATGACCAAACACAGGCACAAATGAGAAGACAACTCAAAATAATAGAGAAGACATCAGTAGACACTGGAATGGAATTCAAAATTAGTAAATGCATAGCATTGCATATTAAGAGGAAAGGAAAATGGAAGGACGAACTGATACAGAAACCCTTAATATGCAGGAAGACGAAACAAGCAAACGGTTGGGACTTCAGCAGAATACAAAAATATACCACACAGCAATAGAAACACAACTAACTAAAGATTATAAGAAACTCCTAACAGTAGTACTCATCAAAAAATTAAATTAAAAGCACTTATTCAAGGCTATTAGCACGTTTGCCATCACGCTCCTCATATATCCCTTATAGTAATAAAATAGATAATAGACGTAGAGAGTATAAGTTACTCAAAAGATCATAACTGACCAAACATATAAAGCTATACTCAAATGCAAGCAAAAAGGAACTCAAAATAGATAGCAAAAGAGAAGGAGGAGTTCTCATAAACATTCACATACTTCATGAAAGCCATATAGAAATCCTCAGGAAAGACCTTATCAATACACATACTTCCTTACACAGAGCAGTTACACAAGCAGACAAAGAATTCACAGCGCTGAATCTTTCACAATGTGAACAAACACAACGAATGCAAGCAATACAAAACAAAATAGAATAATGGTCACGAAATAAATTGCATGGCAGCATCTATATATTATAAACAACAAATATATACACAATCAAAGCATATACAAGTGAATACAGATAGAACAATTAAATCCAGAAACAGAAGGCTTAATATTAGCGTTAGAGGACCTGGTGATGGCAACCAAGAAGTAACAAAAATACATTTTGAAAAAAGCACAGATAAATTTCCTATGCAAAAAACGCCATCAACACCAACAAACAATTATTGTACATATAATAGAAGGATCCCAATACTATCTGGTACAACATACACAGAAATAAATAACGTAGCAGCGAAAATAACACACCAAGCAATATTACTTAAATTTAATATGATTTCAGTAGAAGCATAATATTATAATTACACGCCGAACAGTGTTTTGGAAAAGAATGGATTCATTCAAACTGTACTATAATATAACCACACACTAATGAAACAGAAAATATCTCACAAAAAAAGACCACTGCTTATCTCATAGAATTAGCAACACTAACACATATCAATATCACCAAAAAATACACCGAAAAATCAAAAACTACATTCCCTTGGCATTAGAAGTGAAAGAATCTGAAAAATGGAAAGAATGAAGATCGTGACATAGGAACAATAGGCAACATACGTTAATATTCACGCAACATCAGAAAGTCAAAATACTGAAGAATTCAAACACGAACCGAGCTTCACTTGAGCAATGAGCATACTAGGCAGACTTGGTACACACCCGTCTGCTTAGGAAGGAACGAGGAAAACATGATACAAATTGGAACTACTTGGAGAGTGATGACCCCACGGATCCTAGTTATCTGATAGTGGAGTAAAAATGTCTTATTATCTGCGTTAAAGGGGACACCCAAGACAATATTGCAAACGAGAAGCTTCGGAAAAATGCTCCTGCCTGAGAATCATCGGGGCACACTTGGAACCATTGCTGAGTGTGACAGGATGTGGGACAATGACGGCAGAACGTTGAACAGTCGCTGTCGATAAAAATTATACAGAGACCAGAATTCTTACAAGATCAGATATTTATTTATTTATTTATTTATTTATTTATTTATTTATTTATTTAT
>MU183943.1:97149-112127 GCA_016904865.1 Pissodes strobi
GAAGTCAGGTCCATAGGCAACAAGCGGTAGAAGCGTATAGGTGACAATAACAACGATAATTTTAGATATTCAAACTGTGTGCTCGCCTTGAGTGTCCAGACGAGAAGGGCTCATCATTCCTACAAAAGAGGATATATACCACATCTGTCAAGAGGGCTCTCCAAACGGAGTCATCCTTCGAGCGATTCGGAACAGCATTCCTCGATACTGGTGGATTGCACTCAAAAGTCGCCAGAGTATCGACAACACAAATCGAACAGTAAATGGGAAAAGTCGCACTACCGGATTTTGTAACATTTACAACGTTACGGGTATAAGATTTGAATAATGAGGGATCCCTTATTGAGGGATAAAAGGACGCGATGAGCGAAACCTTATAACCATTTTTTATTATATTTCATACAAATAGCATGTCATACGGTCCAACTGACAATGATAAACAAACTCCCTTCCAAAGGCAATATGCAATGCCTGACTGGGCCCTTACTTTGATCGCATTTGACACATCTTTTGTGCTATTAATTAAACTATAAACTATTGTTTATAGTTTAATTAACCATGTTGTTGCATTGCAATGCCATGACATACAAAAGGATAAGTATTCCCATATATAACAGCTTCAATGTTTTAGCTAATGCTTACTGATAATCGAAAGATTTCATTTGTATAATAAACAAACAATATTATGATTTTAGGAACATGCAAACGGCGGATATATAATAACCATATTGCAACCTTGTTGATCTCTAAAAGGTTATTGTAAAAATAGAAAATATAATATTGGTGAAGGGAATGGGACTATATGGTCAATAATTCGTTTTCCAAGTTTCAGTTTTGCAAATCCGCATGAAATACTACCTTCGTCATTAAAATGCATTTCTGGAATATAACTACAAATTTTTTATTTCTGACTATTAGACTCCATGTTAAATACCGTTATTTGTTCCATTGACAGCATGCTAAATTCAAAAATAAATAAATAAATAATTTCTGTTAAAAGTTAGCACAAAATATTATGCCATGTATTTATAGCTTGTTAGGCCACTGCGTTTTACATAGTTATAAGATTATTTATGTCTGCAGTTATATATGAACTGCTTTCTGTTGTCGATGAAATTTAATAAAGTTGAGTCTGTGTCTGTCTTCATCTTCGGCATTTCGCTATTAGAGAGTTGCAATCTTGGATTTACGGAGACACCCTTTCTCTTAATAGATTTTACCTTTAATATTTTGTTTATTTAAATATCATTTAAGGCAAAAATTGTAAATGATAATTTTTTTTTATAGGCTATGCAGGATATTTTTAATACAGAAGTGACATTTAAGAATGAAATTGGTTGGTACACTAAAATAATTCCTCTTTTCCAAGAGTTTCAAAGGGAATATGGTATAGATAATATGTTGGAATGCTTTCCAAAGTTTTACGGGTCTAGATTAAATTTAGATCCTGGAAGCGATATTGTTGATGCAGATGGTGTTTTACTCCTAGAGAACTTAACAATCAGAGGTTAGTACAGTCTCCGCAGCAAACTAATAATTTGCTAGTGTTTCATCAACCAAGCTTAAATTATGTCATAAATCGAAATAGCAAAAAGGATGTTGTTGCAAAAAAATATTCTCTTGTCTGTATCATAATTTTATCATCGAATAAATTTTCATCAACATTTTTTTCAGTTTGATATTTCTCAAGTAGCTTTCTAATATCGTATCAACGTTTCATCTTATTTTGATTATTACTTGAAACGAAGAAGCAAGTTTATATCATTGTTCTTAATTTATTATTACGCAAATTTTAGGTTACAAGTCAAAAAGTCGCTTTGAGGGGTTTGATCTAGAAACGTCACAACATATAGTTAAGTGCCTGGCAAGATTTCATGCAGTTGGAATGGCCTTGAAAATAAAGAAATCGAATGCATTTAACCAAATAGTAATGCCATTCATTACAAATAATAAAAAAGACCCAGAAAATTTTAGTTCTAGTCTAATTTCATTTCTGGAAGCCGAAAAACCTGAGTTTAGTTCATTGATGGCTAGAATTAAAAAAGCAGTTATGTATGAATTTGCTGGAGATAAAAATTCAAGTGATATTTGGAAAACTGCTATACATAACGACTTTTGGGTAAACAATATTTTGATTGAAGGAAATGAGGAAAATTTAAAGGTCGCAATTGTGGACTTTCAGATAGCTGTGTATGGGTCAATCGCAATTGATTTGTTGCATTTTCTGTTTATCTCTATAAACTTGTCGGTAGCGAGAAACCATATTGATAATCTAATAAAAATGTACTTCACTGAATTTGTCACAAATTTAATTAACTTCAAAATACCGACCGACATTTTAAGATATGATAAATTTTTAGATGAGCTTAAACTACAAGGAAAAAGTAGTTTTGCAAAGGCAATATTTAGTATTTTAATAATTTTAACTGAGGAAGGTCATCATTTTGATGCAACAGGTGAAGATTTTGATCCTGATGGTTTTCTAGAACATCTAAAGCTAAATATATCCAAAAGGCAAAAAGACAGATGTTGTTTCCTAGTAGAGGAGTTTGCGACACGTAACTGGATCTGATATTGAAAAATGTGTCAAGATATGTTTTAGTAAACTAGGATAAAAATTTGAAAAATTAATAAACGTACTCTAAATTACCTATTTGCATGAAAATAAAAAATTATAGAATGTAAAGTATATTTTATTTTATCGCAACTAAGATTCTGTTGACAGACCTGATGCTCGAATCTGTGTTATGAAGCTTTGAATATCTCTTTTGGTCCCTGCGTGTCGCGAGTCTCGAATTTAGAATAGCTTGTACTGCTATCCCGGTAATTTATTACTGATTGCCAAAATGGATTACTACTTCGAGGAAAATTCAACATGTAATATATGAAATTAGTTTTTATTTAGTTCACTTCTGTGGATAAAATGGGCCTTGCGATAAGGGCGCCATGAGAAGGTCCCAATTCATGTCAAGCATATATTAATATGTGTAGAATCTAAATTCCGGGTATCAGGATTAGCCTATTGACAGGTACTTCATCTTGGGGATAAGGCCAAGGCTGAATGGATCATCGCCTCCTTTGGAAGAGAACAAATGTTTCAACGTCACCCTAGTCCACAGTACATAATTTTATATGAAGTATTAAAATACTGTTGCGTATTATCTATACCTAATTTATATGTTTATTTATTTATTAGAAATCATAAAACAGGAATTAATAAAACGGCAAGCAAATGTACAACAAAATTGTTAATTAAAATTTTAAAAATTAAAATAGAGTCAATAAGAAAATAAAAACACTGAAATAAACACAAAAATAATAATATATAAAGGAAAATTAATGAAATGGCTCTTCAATAATGGAAATATCAATTCCATTCACACCATAAAACCAGAGTATAAAATTAGATTACGAATAGTTATCCTATAAATTGAAGTTAACAGGCATGTAATTTAGAAGTTTCTTTTAGATAATTTAAGAATTGGCTAAAATAATAGAGAAAGTTGAGGGGGCGTCCTGGCGTTACATTAGATATATCTATAGTTTGAAGGGCGCCTGTAGGCGTTCGAAGCTAAAGAAACTATATTATTTGTTACTAATTAACCTTTAAATATAGAAAAAAACAGTTTTGGGTAAAAGCAGTGATTCCAATGGCTACACTTTTTGAATTTGTTAAATTATAGATTCAGTATCAAGCTATAAAAATGATGAACTCTTTGAACTATTGTTGCAATTATTCTCCTTGAAACTTCTTTTAAATAATTATATGTGTCGGATGAAGGGCGTAAAGATTAATGGCCGAGGCTTGATTAACTTTAAACATGCTGATAATATTGACACATTATTATTAAGTGTTTTGTCTAAAAAAAAAACGTGTATGTTTAAAACTACCCAACAGAAGTGAAAACTTCAACAAGACGGGATTATTATTATAAAAGTTCCTTTTTATGTTTTATATTCACAAAGTAATAATATTTATAATTATATACAATTATAATTGTATATCAATTACCCAGGTAAACTTTTCCCCAATTGCCATTTTTCAGTTGTATTATACTCTAAGAAAGAAACAATGATTTTATAGAAACTGAAATATGAGATGAATCAAGTTCTGCCGAGCTAGTATAGCAGCTGCATGATTATAATTTAATATCATATATAGAATTTATCGCTTGAAAATTATCTAGGTTCTTCGATCCTAGGTCATTTGTCTGTCTTGAAATCGTTTTAGATGGTATTTCAGCCTAATAAATCTACTTACTTACCATAAAAACTATTCGCATCGATATGCTTAAACTAGTTTTTTCTTCGAAATCTGCCATAACATCCATCAGAGACTGGTTCTAATTGCCAAAAATTCGCCACGTTTCCAGATCCTCGCCCACTTTCCTGCTTCAAAACATTTTCAAGCAATTGCATGTATAAATTTGCATATTTTACTACAGAGTTACTTCAGAGGTCATATCAAAATATTGCAAGGCTTATTGCTTCAAATTTCCTATAATGTACCAAAAACAAAGTTATTCTAAGTAGAAATATTATCAACTATTGACATTTTCTGCGATTATCTGCATGTCTCAATATAATCATCATTTTCTCGCATTTCTCGATATCGTGAATTGTTAAAACACGTTTTATAGCAGAGACCACAAGGTTTACGAGTCAGTGACTGGCTTCTTGATCATAGCTATGCGTTGGCTGACACATATGCTTGCTTAAAGTAGATTTATCACGCTAAAAATAAAGATAATTACCCATTCTGCATTTCCAAGGTACGAAGTTTTAACTAAAACAGTGTTTAATCCACAATACCGCAACAAAATGTTTACACTCGACGGGCGTTTCGCTGACCATGTTAGCATCATCAGGAGGCCAGGAGATATCTAATCTTCTCTTTATGATGATGATTAATCATCTCCCGATGATGCTAACGAAACACGCCTCCAGTACAAAAATTCTGTTTTGGTATTCCGGATAAAACACTGTTTTAGTGCATTTTGTCGAAGGTTTCAAACCCCAACATAGTACGAAAGTTTTGTTGTTTCAGATACTTTTATTTTACAGTAATAACATATTAAGTGGTGGCGTGTTATCTCAAAACCCGAAATGGCAAAAAGTTTAAATTCAACTAGCTCAACCAGTATAAAAGACATTATCATTTCTAAAGTGTTTTCACAAAATTTTGAAAAAACTGCGCATTTGACGTAATAGCTAGGAAACGGAAAATCAAATCGCCTAAAATAATTGACCACCGGCGACCGACGACCCCCCAAGTGTTGCCTAAAATTGTGCCAGATCTCAAATTCTCCCCTCGCAGCTCTTTTCGAGAAAAATTAAGTTGACGCCAACTTTACCCGAATGAGCAATGACTATTACTTGCCTTCTTGGGCGCTCGCTTTACTTGATTTTTTTTGGGAAGGTGTGGAAAATGCATATCGTGTGGGAGTCCCCGTAAGGTATACCCACTAAAAACCACACCAGAACAGGAACACTCCTGACTGTATGTTACCACCTCATTAAAAGGTTGACTGAGATTGCTGTTTCGTGACAGTCAGTTGCTAGTTTACTCAGTTATATACATATTAGAGGTGAAGACTTTTAGTCTAATTGTAAGTCTCTTAATCAACATTCGTTGAAATGCCCAATTCCTATCCAATTATGTACATATTTTAAAATTCAAGTGCTAGGCTTCAAAAAAGTGTTTCATTAATTTTACGGAATCTTTCGGTTTCTTGTAGTAAATAGTCCGAAGCTATTCAACTCGAGGGTCGTATTCTAGTAATCTTTCAAAATCTTCACACTGATGAGATTCAGTATATTTGCAAAACTTCTCTATTCTCGATTAAATATATTTTCCCAGGATAACCCAGTCTAAATCCCTGTAGAGATCAGTATTTCTAATATACCAAGGGACGTTAGCTACGCCTCTAAAGGCTGCCTTCTTAGCTGAAATAAATTTTTTGAGATGAGATTTCGCAACATAACCCCAAATGGATTAGTCGTTGCTTGTTGATGTCTGATAACCAACCGCCTTTAAGATATTAAGTTTTGTTTTAATTCCCATGGAACGGTTACGTCCTATTACTGGATACATCTGTACTATTGAAGCTTTAACTCTCTCTCTAATTGTCATAACGTTTTTTGCCTATATCATTCTTGAGTCAAATATAAACCCTATATATCTTATATTCTTAGACCACGGTCGTAGATTTTCATTCTCTGTCCATCGTAACAAACTTCTTCTGAAAAAATATTGCTTGTGATTTTAAAGTATTTAATTTTATTTTGTTCTTATTAGCCCAAGTTTCAAAAGAATTATTTAATGATATCTGTAATTCCCTACTGATCATGTCACAACTTCTGCTCCTAAACAGGAACGCAATGACATCTGCGTACAGCCCCACTACTGTGTTGAACTTTGTGGTACTCCAGCCTCTGTCAATTTAATGCCTGAGAGATCACTCCCTATCCTTACATGGATGTATCAGAGAAGTAATTCGCAATAAGTCTACACCAAGATTTAGGGATCACTAGGGTAATTATTTTATAGATTAGACCCTGGTGCCAGAGCTTATCAAATGTTTTCCCCACCTCTAGGAAAACTCCACCTACAACCGTTTTTAAGTTAAAAGCCTCAATTATATATTCAGAGATTCTGAGGAGTTGATGTTCGGCGGCATGCCCAAGTCTAAATCCGAATTGATATGGGACAATAATTTTTAGATCATCTAATACTTTAACTATCTTTTTTCTGAAAGTTTTGCCTCCTAATTTATCCAGGATACGGAGTAGACGTATTGATCTATAGTTGCATCGAAACTTCTAGGTTTATTAATCATGAGGATGCTAGAAATTTTCCAGATTATTGAGTTAGCTAATTGTCCTATGAAGGCATATCCCTTCTTAGGGAGTTCCCTAAGCATCTTTTTGTTGATCTGTTAAACAATTATTTCTTAAATCATTTATAAACACAAAGATGGGTGTGGTAATTAACTTTATAATTAACCACTTTACGTAGTGGACTGTATGAAAATAGGATGGTGGGGGTTTTATTCATAGGGTGTGAACTGAAACAGGTATTCTAGGTATTACGTACTTTAATAATGCAAGAATAAATTTGCATTAAATATGATAAATATATACAAGAATTTGAACTACTTTCAAGCATTCATCCTTTCACACATAAAACTAAATAGGTACTGTACATACGGATAACTATTATTAAATATCTAACAAAACTTCTTGAATAATTAAATATAAAATGAACTAGATACTTCTTTTCTTTACTGAATTTAATTAACGTTCTTTTTCAAAATTCCAACTGACTGCATTTCCGGTCACACTGTATACCTTGTGCTTTACGTCTTTTTCGATTCTTTCAACTTAACTTCACCAGAGATGTAAGACTTCGAACATTTGATTTGAATCTCGGGTAGAGAAATAGATTTGTCTACTTACAAATTTCCATCCGCCATTTTACCTTCTTCTATCTTCAACAGTAGAGACTGTACGAGCTGTATTGTTTCAAGAGAATGCGTTTAAACAAAAGAATCCTTTGTCCAAGCTTGGACAAAGAGAATAGAGTTACAGCAAATGTTTTCAAAATATATGCGCAAACAAATGAGAAAAACTACTAGATAGATACCTTGGCGTCAAACAGGGCTACGCCTGGGTAGATGTAATTGGCGCCAACTTTATGCAGAGCGATGACTGGATCGATGCATCACGGTCGAGTGTTGTTTGTAAGGCACTAAAATAAAATTTTTCCTACCGGCACGGTAAGGAGAAATAAAATGGGAAATTGCGCGTAGGTGGATGCATTTGAGAGGGTGGATGTTCTTTCTTTATTTGACATATTGTTGTTTACACAACTATTATACCGACAATCCAGATTGGGACTATGGAGTAACTGTAATACTATATTTTAAATACACAAATTGCGGTTTAGCTCGGGTGAAATACATCTATTCGGAGTTTAGTTATGGTTTATTTATTTTTTATTTATTTTATTTATTTTTTATTTATTTACTTTTATTGTCATAATAAGCATTCACAAGTGAACATTGACAACGTCAGTGTATAAAACAAATATAAAATTATACAAAAAGAGTCGATCATAGCACGCTACAAATAATAAACATGAACACATAAAAAACAACAGATCGGTAACAAACAAGCATTACAACAGCTTACACAATAAATTATACAATTTATACAATTCAGAGCAGCGAACAGCCCAACCCATTTAAAGTGCAAAGTTAGTTATCCAAAAAGTCATTTAGTGAATAAAATTCATTATCTATTAGAAACCTCTTCAAATGATGCCGAAACGATTCCCTACTCTGAATGGCTTTAATGTCATTAGGCAAAGCATTATACACCTTAATGCAGCTCAATAGAGGACCCTTATGAAACAGAGATGTTCGGTGAACAGGAATAACCAAATCACTTCTACCCCTAGTATTGACATTATTAGAGACGTCGCTATTCTTAACAAACATAGTAAAATTAGACCTAGCAAACATAGCGCAACTATATACAAACAAAGATGGTACGGTCATGATATTTAAATATTTAAATTTGCCCCTACAAGAATCTCTGTAATACATTCCTAACATAATTCGAACTATCCTCTTCTGAGTTACAAATACTCTACGTGCATTTTCAACTGTGGCACGGTACCAAAACATAATACTGTATGAAATTACAGATTGAACCCCAGCCATATAGAACATTCTCACAATATTTAAACTCACCTGGTGACGCAAGAAACGAATGGCGTATGCTGCCTTACTGATCTTACTTACAACATTATCAACCTGTTGCGTCCATTGAAGATTCTCATCTAAAGTTACTCCTAGAAATTTGACAGACTGTGTTTGCTCTATGGTCTTACCATTAACGGAAACATATAGAGACTCGTTCTTGTCATCTCGAAAAACAATTAAAGAAGTTTTGGCGGTATTTAAAATAAGCTTATTGGCTGTACACCATTCTAACACGTTTTCTGCAATCTCAATGGATTTTTTTGACAACAAATTCCTGTCGGCCGACGCCACTATGCATGATGTGTCATCTGCAAATTGGTACAAGGAAGAAATGTTAATCCTTTTATTAAGGTCGTTGGCAAATATTAAAAACAAAATTGGGCCCAATATGGAGCCCTGTGGAACACCTTTTCTTATCTTGATAGCTTCAGAGAACACTGACCGCTGACCGGAGCCGACACAAACCGTCATCATTCTATTTGTCAGGTATGATCTTAAAAAATCGTTAGTTGAACCGCGAACACCATAGTACTCTAACTTGCGCAATAATATATCATGATCAATCAAGTCAAATGCTTTACTTAGATCAAAATATAAACCCGAAACCATCATACCCCTATCTACCTGTTCCAATATGTAGTTAAAAGACTGAAATATGGCAGTAATAGTTGAGCGGTTTGGTAAAAAGCCATGCTGCCCAACGTAAAATAAGTTGTTTTTTTACAAAGTAATCCAGCAGCCTAACATAGAATATCCTTTCAAAGATTTTTGAGAAAACCGGCAAAATAGACACTGGCCGATAATTTGAAATATCATGGTGGCTTCCTTTTTTATAAATTGGCACAACCTTAGCCAGCTTCAACTTACTTGGAAAAAAACCTCGCTCAAAGCATTCATTAATAATACCAGCTAAGGGAACGCTAATAGTTTCAGACACTGCTTTCACAACACAGATAGGCACCCCATCTACACCTGTCGAGTACTTCATCGGTAATAACTTAATGATCTGATTAACCTCTGCAGAGTTAGTGGGCAGGAGAAAAAATGAGTACGAAACCGGCTGCATGCCGTTACCAAAAACAGAACGATCCAAACCATCGGAAAGATTACCAAGATCAAACTGCCGCAAGAACAGACCCGCCAACACATTAGCGTCCGTAACTAAGGTCTGACCCTGCAAAAGCTGGACTGGTTTATTCATACTACGGACATACAGGGTTCAATCACCAAACTATACGGTGAAAAACGCAAGTTAATACACATGTTGGGGTTGCGTTACCACGCAGAGGGGAACTCTATTTGAAGCTACCCTTAATGACTTTACTATCACCAAAATCGTGTAATATGCGGTATTTTATCAGCTTCCCATTTCAAGTCTTGGTGCTATATGCCTTCAACTTATCCTTCATAATTTGAGTGTGTTTATTAAGCATAATTTTTAAGAATTCTGTCTTGTTTGTTGTATAGTCTCTTCTTAGTTTCCGACTGGTTCTAATAATGCTTTGAATGTCAGCTGGTAAAGATTTAATTGCCAGCCACCAATACAAAACAATTTTTAGGTTATATGATATGATTTTTTGTGAACGCCTTGAACAAACTATTATTTAAAACATTTAAATATAAACAGAGTAGTATATTAAAAATACATAGAAATAATGAATATCTACTCTTTAATACAATTATAATTTATAACCTCACATTTATTTATCTTTGTGATTGGCGAAATAGAGCACGTCCTATTTACGTGAATAAGTTCGGGAAGAAAATTTCACGCGAATTTATTGTTTTACACTTGACTTTATTTTTTTTATGGCAGTGGCACACATACTAAAGAGCTCGACGAGCGGTGTGTGCGAAGATGTTGATTGACACGGTTCATAAATAGTTGCAGGTTGTAATTAGAGGTAAACAGATGTCCTGGGAGTGAGTTCCACAATGATGCAGTGCGCCAGACAAAAAAGTCCTTGTAAAGCGACGTAAATTAATTCACGAATGAATTGCCCGTTTAAAAGTAGCATTAAAAATGCCATAAAATAGTGTAATGCATTTTGGAAGTAACGTTCTTGAACTATATGTATGCCTTGCGAATAGGTTCAAGCTTATGAAAATTTCACTGAAATAAGAAAATATTTATTCAATAATTCACCTGAGTAGAAAGCGCATTGATGATAAGCCCCATAATATTTATGCAACAAAGCTAAGCAGCAGTTTAAAAATTATCCATGTTATATTTTTCTCCTGTACTAATTTAAAATGGAGATTAAATAGGGAGAGAAGAATTTCCTACCTCAGTGGCAACGGCAACCCGCTGGGTTTTTACTGAAACATTATTAAATCAAATAATTATTGAGACACCTTTCTCCGGAGCTGGGAATTTTGAATAAATATTTGATAGGGAAAAATGGCGAACGTGAGCTAGGTTATATTCGATTTATTCCTTCATGTAGAACTTTATTAATGCATTAAAATTTAGATAATTTATTTTTTCAGAAACCAGCCCTTTTTGAATATACACAATTTTAATGAATTTTTCAAAGAGATTATGATAGATATAGATATGTTGAAAATACTGACGTAGGGAAATAAACTAAAGGTATTTTGTCTTGCTACGTTATTACACATAGGAAGGCTAAGAAAGCTGATACCCTTTCAAGTTTGAAACTCGAAACTTTGACCGGCTTTTGGCAGTATATTTTATACAAAATGTCCCAACAAGTCCCAAGCTACCCTAATTATGTTTACTTTAAAATTAATATAAGCGGGTTAACTCATACTTCAAGAAAGTTAATACTTACTTAAACTAATATTTACATTAAAGAAAAAACAAACAAAACTTTAAGAAGCTAATATTGTCAAGTTTTCGACCTTGCTTTTCAATTAAATGACATTAACCGAAAATTCCTCCTGTGCTAGATAAAAAAACCCAGAAAATAGTCTTTGTGTTTGGATTGCAACTTAAATATAAAAACTCTTGTCCTCCTCGCTGTGATAGTTCATCGCACCTGCAAGCTCGTACAATGACTATTAGCAATGCAGTTTTCATCTTCCAAAATTTTTGATCAGGTTCAATAACTTATAGATTAAGAGCTGACGTAGAAAAAACCGCGAGATAAGGTACCAAAGGTTTAAATATAGAATTAAATAGGCTTTTATATGGAAACATCAAAACTACCCGTCTGCCGTTTGTAACTGGTCACCTTAGTCAGCAAAAGTAATAAAAAAAATTAAAAAAAGTATGTAACCTCGTTATTAGTACCAGGCTGAGACTAACGATAAAATTTGCGGCAACATAACTAATTTTAAATACCACTACGGTAGACGACGCGACGTAGGTGGTAGCACTTTTTTGGCAGACGTCATCGATAATTTTTTGAAAATTGGTAATACAACTAAACATAAACAAAAAATTAAATAACAAATGGAAAAAGGATAAACGCTAAAAATATAAATAATTCTTGTATCTAACACGAAAAAGTAGACATATAAATGAAAATACGTAACAAATATCTTTAATCATCAAGGTTGGCTTCTTCATCACAAGAATTTTCAAACATTTCTTCTCCTTTGTCTTCGTCTTAGTCTTCTGATTGTATACCTGCAAGTTCTCTCGTAGGTTCTACAATAATATCTTCCAATGTTGGAGTAATTTGCGGCCCTTCAAACCATTGCAGCTCTATAGTACTGTCGATCAAACTCCAACCATTCTTTTCAGGCTTATAAAATAAGGGTTCACATTTTATTGCATTTTTCCACACAGCATATGCCTGATTTACTCTCTTAATCTTACACCTAAGCAGTGGCGGATTTACCCTAAGGCCCGGTAGGCCCGGGCCTAGGGCGGCCAGATTTAGGGGCGGCCCCAAGCGTGTCAAAATAGTATATTACGTACCTAGGTCAGTAAAGTAAGGGGCGGCTGATAGCTTGGGGCCTAGGGCGGCCGAGACTGCAAATCCGCCACTGCACCTAAGAATATCTTGCCATGGAGGTAATAAACTGCCGTAAATTTTTTTTATTTTGTCTAATGGGCTACATCTGTCATATTTTGGTTTATAATTTCATTTCAAAGCGTGCCTAATTTATATCCACAGCATTTGGTTTACGATACATTTTACAGACAAAATTTTCTATACACTTAATTTTGCCTTTCCTTGCATATGCTGCTGTATAATCACAGCCAATGAGTGCATGAACTGCTGGTAATGCATTTGAAAGATCCTTTTCCAACTGATCAAAAACTTTATTCAAACTGACGCATCATGTTGTGTGTTTGACAATCCTTATCCAATCCATATTGACAATTTTTTTGACGAATGCTCCATATTCCCTATTGCAATAATAAGTATGTCAGTATCACTAGTTCTGATTATAATATTAAAACTATCGGGCATTTTATGAACATGAAAAATGATCCTAGTATGGGCTTCTTCATGTTTACAATACAACGTGTCATCCACCTCCCTAATGGCATGTCCATCTGCGTTTCGAAATGTGTAGTAGGTGTCTTCACAATTTAAACGTATAATTGTGCTTTCGAAAATATCAGCTAAATGATGAGATATCCAGTATTCTACCAAAAATTGAACTAATGCTATTTTAAAATTATCGTTTCTGAGTGCCTTCATAAAGTCTGCGGGCCTGTTTTGTTCTTCGCCTGTTATAGCATATGAATCGGTCTTATTCACGTCTGTAGCCCTCTTTTGCCATTCGCCATCTTTAATAGAAGGTGAAACAAATTTATCAAAAATTAGATTAATTCTATCACCTTTCTAGGTTGTAATGTAAACATGTCCATAAAATGTCCGATAGTTTTAACATCACAATCAGAACTAGTGATAGTGACATTACTTATGATTGCATTAGGGAATATGGAGCATTTGTCAATATGGTTTGAATTAGGATTGGCAAGTAAAAACAAAACACGCTACGTCAGTTTGAATACAGTTTTTGTTCAGTTGAGAAAGCATCTTTCAAATGCTTTACCAACATTTCATGCCCTCACTGGCTGTGATTATAAAGCAGCATTTGGAAGAAAATGCAAAATTAGACCATTTTCTTTGTCGGAAAGCAATTCTTACGCGATAAAAATATTCGGCACAATTTTATCAGGTGAGCAAATAAGGTGTATAGAAAAATTTGCCTGTAAAATGTATCGTTAGCCAAATGCTGTTGATATAAATGAGGCCCGCTTTGAAATTTTTGTAGAACATTAAAAACCAAAATATGGCAGATGTAGCCCATTAGACAAAATAAAATTTTTTGACGGCAGTTTGTCAAGATACTCTTAGATGTAAGATTAAGAGAGTAAATCAGGTATGTGCTGTGAGGAAAAATGGAACAAAATGTGAACTACCATTTTATAAACCTGAAAAGAATGGTTGGAGTTTGATCGACAGTACTTTAGAGCTGCAATGGTTTGAAGGGCCGCAAATTCCTCCAATATTGGAAGATATTATTGTAGAACCTACGAGAGAACCTGCAGATATACAATCAGAAGACGAAGACGAAGGAGAAGAAATGTTTGAAGATTCTAGTGATGAGGAAGCCAACCTAGATGGTTAAAGATA
Organism: Pissodes strobi; assembly: GCA_016904865.1. Classification (NCBI taxonomy): domain Eukaryota; kingdom Metazoa; phylum Arthropoda; class Insecta; order Coleoptera; family Curculionidae; genus Pissodes; species Pissodes strobi. The sequence continues at coordinate 111,482 of MU183943.1, forward strand.
TTTATTACCTATTTTTTTTATATGCCTACTTTTTCATGTTAGATACAATAATAATTTATATTTCTATCGTTTGTTCTCATTTTTTATTTAATTTTATATATATGTTTAGTTGTATTTCAAAAATATTTTTACTTATTGTTGGAAGATACATAATAGTTTTTATTACTTGCATATTTATTTTTTCTTCTCCGTTATATTTGTTAAGTTTTTTACATATCTTATTCTTTTCCTTGAGTTGACGAACTATATTTTGATAATATTTTTTATGTAGCTATATAGTTGTTTCAAATAACAAATACATCGTGCAAAATGAGCCAATCTATGTAGATATGAAAAATAAGCAGGCAGAGACTTATACCTATCTTTCCAGATTTCATCTATCCCTTATTTTTTCGGAGGTCATGCTCGTTGTTTAAACAAGAAAAACCGCGCGCAAACTGCTAGTCTACGATAAGAAATAGCAACAATATATGTTTTATGGCATATAAAAACACTGCTAAATTCTTATTTTATTTATGTTAATAATTAAATGAAATTAGTAAACAGAACTAAAAAATATAACTGAATAACTAAAAAAAAAATATAAGAATAATTGTATTAGATGTAATTTTCAAGAACATAACAATCAAGGGAAACATTCAATGAA
>MU183943.1:117127-129017 GCA_016904865.1 Pissodes strobi
TCTGGTCGTATTCCATAATAATTGATTAGTTAGTGTGATATGGAGGTGCTATTAGGTACAATTTGGAATTATGTGTGGAAGAATTCAATGATGTTTGTTTAAAGGTTTAGTTAATTTTTAGGTGTCCATTATCAGCTTCAGTTTTCAGTAAAGTCAACCAGGTGTCATTAAAATTAATAGAAACTGAAACAACAATATTTAAGAACTTTCTTAAATTTTTCGTTTTTTTGAAAATGGTTCCTGTGCTAAAATACTTGAAACGTTGTATTGTATTCTGTAATTGTTGTCAAATATATGTGGACAATTATGTGAACAGTGAAATTGTGTATCTTTAATATAGGTTTGGTGTTCTTTTATACGTTTTGATAATGGTCTAGAGGTTTCACGTATATAGTATGTATTACATTCATATGGGATCTTATAAACTACATTTTTTGTATTTTCATTTTCTTTGAGTGGTTTTGTTTTTGTTAGTTTAGATCTAAAAGTGTTTTCTGTTTTAATTAAATAGTACGAATAATAAATTTGTTACCTAGTCGCTTTATTTTGTCTGATAAACCAAGAATATAGGGAAATTCTATTAAATATTTTTAAATAAAATTAATAGCATAGTCATTATTAACCAAAACATTGTTTAAAAATTTTTCTTCTTCGTTGAAATTTTGATTATTACAAATTATTTTCACTCCATCATATAGTCATTTTACAATCCTCCTTTTAACCGTTATTGGGTCATTTGATTTAAAGTTTGAGTATCTGTTTGTGTGTGTTGATTTTCTGTATATTTTCGTTTCGAAAATATTCAAGTCCTTTTTAATAAGAATGGCTAGAAATGGAAGTTGTTCATCTATTCTATTTTCTACAGTGAATCGTATTGTAAGTTCATTAGTGCTAATGTGATTTTGAAACCGTTAAGAAGATCTTCGTTACATGGATAAAATGAAAAAATGTTACCTATATAACGCCAACAAATTAAAGAAAGTGTTTTAATTAATGCATTGCTTTAGCTTTTGTTAATTTTATTAGCACCTGGTTGCTATTGATAAAAACTGAGGCTGATAACTTGAAAATTAACTAAGCCTTTAAACAAAAATCATTGAATTCTTCCCAAACACATAATACCAAATTGTAGATATAGAGCACCTCAAAAACGCAGCAATTATTTACCTAATAATACCCTCATATCACACTCACCTAAAAGACCAGTGACATTATTCTTGCCATCATGTCAATATCAATTCAAAACTTAATAAACTGCACGAGCTTTTTACTGTTTAAATTGCATTTAGTAACCATTTTCATGTTTAGATTTCTCGTTCTTGACAACGGGGAGAGGTTTGGTTCTCGAAACGTCGAGCAAATTTCAATTCTTTTAGGATTTTCAGCTTCGTTAGTGTCACTAAATACACCCTGGAGCTATAGCCAAAGTGGCCTTATTCAAAACGCCTACAGCTGAGGTGGAATAATAGGCAACAATTTATCTGATATAAATCGTAAAAGGCTCAATGTTCGGATTTCAACAAAATATCATCGTACATCTAAAAGAAAGTAAATCAATTATTCTAACTTTAATCATACATAATGATGCTTTAATAGACAAAGAATCAAATAAATCAGAAGTAATAAGTGTCTATAAGTCAACAAAAGATGTAGTTGATACAATCGATCAACTGTGCAAGTCTTTTCCCGTTTCAAAAAGAATTAGAATGTAACCCTTTACTATATTTTTTTCCACTGCTAAATATACCAGGAACTATTTGTCAACATTTTTATAATGCCTTTCATCCCGAATCGCCTCAAATATAAAGTCGAAGAGAGAGCCCAAGAAACAGTCCCAGAAGAATAAAGAAGGGCTCCCTGTTGTTTTTGCCCGAAAGCCAAAGAAAATTACAACAATAACATGTAGTACTTGTAAGAAATATATTAAAATCAAGTAAATTTGCCAAATTTGTTCCATATATTATAATAGTTTTTAGATTCCAAAACATATATTTATTTATTATATGTAGTTGTGATTTGTTTTGGTGAAAGTTTTATTTGTTTTGCTACATTTATTTTCATTTGGCTGTGTTTAATGTTTTAAAGAAATTAGATTACCTATAAATTTTAATTTGTTTGCATCCTATCTGTTAAGATATTTAATAAATAAATACGCATATTGAACACCTTTTATATATATTATTTATTTTTGTTACATATTATATATTACATAAATAAAATAATTAATTATATTGTTTTTACATTTTGAATAGTTTTACAGCGTTTTCAACGCTAGGTACACAAAATGTTATCGTGACTATTTATGTAAAAAGCTGGCACGCCTATTTAAGGGTAATAAAGGTCTCGCCTAGTTGCGATGCCTCTTACTACTTACCCATGATTTTTTTTTCCATTTATTGGATAACTTGAGCAAATGAGATTAAACTATCGTTCTATTAGGAGAAGGTAAAATATACTATAGTACATACTGAAGAGGAAAGTGCTTCATTATTGTCGAGGGATTAATTAATTAACTGAGACATGAAGCGTCGAGGTTAATTATTGCAATCTCGAAACAGTCATGGAAATGTCCCTCCGTTAATTGAAAATTACATATATCATTGTTTTCAAATGTAGTAAAAGTAAAAAAATATGTTATTTTTGACATTTGACACCATACAAAACTGTGCTGGATGGGTCATACAAACATGTAGGTATTGGTTGCAGGGTGGCAATGGTGCATACCTACAATTTTGAATTTGTCGTTCAATCTTTCGGATTTGTATTAAGAAAAAAGCCGAAATATTGTCTGATAGTGATAATGGAGACTTTTCCGACAATCGTACTCCACCAGAACCTAAAGAAGCTGCAGAAAGCGCAGAACTAAGTTTACTTTCAGGTAAAAGTAGGGGGAAATATGAAAAAGCGTTCAAGGTATATGAAAATTGATGTTTTGGAAAAAAGCGCTAAAGCCGGGAACACACTTTCGACACGGTACGTCACGTTACGAGCTAGCGCGTGCCGTAGTAAAAGTGTGGACTTCAATTTTACGTGTCTTTTATGAGTCTCGATCACACACACGACACGGTACGGTATAGCCGACACGGTACGCTGTCTTACCGTGTCATTGATTTGTGGAAATCCACACTTCTACCGCACGCGTGCTTGGTATGCAAACAATTTTATGCAAAATTGTGTGTGTTTGTTTAGTTAGCTTTCCTGCTTTCAAAAATGAAAATGGAGGAGTTATTAATTGAAAAGGTACGGGAACATGAGTCATTATTTAAAAGCCGAAATTATAAACAGATACGTCAAGAATCTTGGGAGGAAATTGGTCGAGATTTGAACATTTCAGGTACATTTATGAAGGGTTCAAATTTTGTAAACCCCCATTAGGTTGTTCCAAAGGGTCTATGTCAGGTTGAAAGTCATTTAGTGCACAACATATTATGAAGACAGCATGCCGCTTACACTATTTTATCAACCATGTCTGGTTGTAATTCCATATGCTTTTTGAAAACTCTCCAACGTGAAACTAATATTCCAAATGCATTCTCCTCTTGGTTCACCCGAGGTTGTTAATATTGGACAACGCAACAGTTTTTATGCAAATAATATAGAAACCTCTTTTGATACTGGGGTTACGGCTATCACTTCTAATAGAAATAATAATAATTTAGTTGTACACTCAGAAGAACCTCAAATAATATTTATTCCTTCAAGTGCAGAAAAAAGCACGACACCAATATATTTGAATAACAATTCTTTTGATGTAACTAACTCCCAGTATAGTACCTATTAGACAATTACGTACAAATAGTATTTATCGAACTAAAACAAAATTGGCGGGGAAAACCTACTCAATCGAGGTACAAGGTATGAAGCGTGTCGTGTAAGCGTTGTATGTGTTCCTATAGCCAAATTTGTATGACACGCCACGGTACGTGCCAGCTCGTAACGTGACGTACCGTGTCGAAAGTCTGTTCCCGGCTTTACAGTATCGCGTCGGAGAACGTCTTGATGACATAATTATTTTAGTAACATGGCAAAACAAAAATGCTCCTTTACTCTCTGGGCTATGTACAATGGTACGAGCCAAGCCAGTTTTAAGAGAAGGCATTGACATATCAAAATATAACGCTCCTTGCATTTTTGAAACGTCAGAATGTAGCCTTTATACCAAAGTAACCTTTTATATTTACCAGGCAAAATATAGACGATTTTCTAAGCAAAATACCCTTGCTTTTATCACAGGTGTATCTGGAGCATGACGCACTTGATATTTTAGAAAAGAAAATTTTCATTGAAATTCCGGATACACAAATTTCATTCATGATAACTGACATAAATTGAATAAAAATTGTGAAAGCCTTTATCCAGGTATGTAAAGATATTCATAATGAGAGACTTTTGTTCAATATCATTCGGGAAAAGCTCGAAATCAATCTTTGTCTTTATCCTTTGTCTAAATTTCTTTACAAAATTAGTTACTTTTTAAAACTTCTTATGGAAAAAACGTCCACAGGTCACGCATGCAGAAGAAGAGTAGCTACGTTGCTCGTTAATAGTTGAGCAGACAGCAGACATTTTACATCTGATGTGCTTAGAGGGGTGGAGGCCCAGTACAGTTGCTAAAAGTTACGTGGATGCATCTGTAGCTAAGCAAACTAAAATCGAAAATATGATATTTTCTACTTTTTGTAAGAATTGTTCAATAAAGAGATTACATAAGTATTTTCTTTTATTGAATGAGTGGAGAAATGTGAGAAGAACACGAGTAGGGGAAATGAGTGAGAGAAATTGAAGAGGGAAGTAGACGTGCGTAATGTAGCGCTTTAAACTTCAATAAGGTTAGTAATGTCAACATTATATGTATGGTTGAAAATGAAATATATTGTTTTCTAGTCATAGCAGCTAAGTTGACGAAGTGATATATCCAGTGGTGTAAGACGCCCATTAAAAAATTAAACACTGACAGTTGTCGACGTATGGTAGGTACTATGCAGTTCTCATAGAAGAGTAGGGTGAGAAGTGGATACCCAAAATTATGCCCATGAAAATCAATAGCTTTACCATTGGATGATATATACTAAATTATCAATTATTATGAGTGCATTTTCTTTAACTAGAGAATTTACCTATGTGAATATCGTTGAGAATAAGGAAAAGTCGATTTGCTTCTTCCAAAATGACTGAATAGTATCCAAACAGCTAATTTAAATGCAATATTTCATAGAAATGTCGTAATTCCCATAGGTGATAAGAACGAAACGAGAACATAGTGCTGTATCCGTTAAGAAGTCAATGACTCAACGCTTATTAAACTTTATCACCAGTAGAGCAGCAATATGAACCAAGCCATATTGTAATTAAACAGATTTTCACTCTAAACGTATCGCAGAGGCAAAATGCACATGCTCTCCCTCTAGGGCAGGATTTATTAAGACGTAGCCGTCGATTTATGTGCTGTTTTTGTTTCAGAATAATAGTGTTTGTTATTTTTGCAAATTAACTCTTCACTGAATTCTCACAAGTCAGTAAATATAATATAAACAGTAAATAATGGTAAATTGTGTCTGTATTTTGAGATTATATATTCTATTTTATTACTTTCTACTAATATTTTACATAAAAATGTGTCACGTTTTTACGTAAACAATCAATTAAATCTTATTATAGAGACTTGATAAAAATGATAATAAATTTTCAAATGTGTTTCCATTATTGCGGTTGTGTCCAAGAAAATCTAAACCATATTGACCTTTTCCTTTGTAGAAAAAATAATTATTAATAAAGGCCAAAAGAATATAAATAATTTATGTAATAATGAATTTGTGATATGATTAGAAATTTTATCTCACATAAATCCCTATTAATCAAACAGCTTTATATTACAAGTAGAGGACAGTACTCTGGTTATTGTAAAGTATTGTTAGTGTATCACCAAATAAAGAATGCATGTTTAAATATTTCTAAATAATTTGTCATCGCTAATAGTCTAAGCTAAGCGATACGCAAAAAATCTGACGATTAATATGCAGAAAGGCAGAGTTTTGGCATGTGTGCTTTGTATATAATTTATAGAAGTAATTTGATCCGGAGCACTTGACTGCTAACCTCATAGACAAAAATGACAGCCATTTTACAAAAAAAAAGCCAATTTCCAAAAGTCGGGTAAAATTTTTAAAAACGAAAGAATTATATATACACGACTGTTTTTAAATCATAGGTGAACGCTCTAATACAAAAAGAGTCATAGTGCAAAAATAATAATGCGTTTCTTTAAAAACTCCGACGGCCATTTTAAACTTTAACTTTTTTTAAAAGGTGCAATATGTCATGTGGGGTCTTGTTTAAGTATAATTTGAGGTCACTGATTCCAACACTGATGTCAAAAAGAAAAAAAGTAAAGGAATAATAACAAAAATACAATTCTGAACATAAAAAGTGTTGGTGTTGTTTGTTTCTCTTCGTTGATATGCTCTTCAGGTCCAAATGACAAGTAACACTGATGATGGCCTAGGCCGAAAGCGCTCTGTTGTTCTTTTTGGATTAACCTTGCCAGATTCCTGGCAATTTGGACCAAATGCGCTTCCATCCATTTTCAGGAATTTTCCACCCCCATTCATTTGAATCTGGTGGACTTTCCAATTCTGCCCAGAGATGAACTGCGATGTATCTTTTATATTTTCCAGGGCCATAAAGTACCTACAACTGCTTTAAACCTAAAGCATGTAGGCTGCAAAAGAATGACGCACAAAGTACAACAGCATCTGTATCTGCACCACGAACGACGACATTTCGAGCTCCATGCTCAACTGCTTCATTGACATGCAATATTATTCGCCTATTTGCCTATTCCATACTATCATGAAAATATTATTTTAGAGAAGATAAACATTAACGAAATGCATGTATTTCAGTACTAATATTCGTGACTATATTTAAATGTTGTTCGTTAATTAAAAGGTTTGAAGCGAAATAGTGAAATAACCCCAATTTTGTTTAGGTCCTGCTTCAGATAATTGTTCCAGTCTTTAGGGAGAATACCTGTAACAACGACGAAAATAATAATTAATAATTTGCCATAGCGAAAATCCGCAAATAGCATAGTATTTATACCATTTGCTGGTAAACCTTGGTGACGTACCCCAAATACTCTTAAGAATCTGGTACCCGCTTTAATGCTGAAAAGTCCCTCTTTTTTACAAATTGGCCACCGTTTTGGATTTATATATGCCCATGCCTACAAATCGAAGTGCTGCAGGCAAATTTAATACAATGAATGTGTACAAATCACCTACAAATTTTATTGCTTTCTGACTTTCTGAATTAACCGTCATATTTTGCCGATTTTTTCGATGTACCGGTTAGACTATAAAGAGACCCACCCTATCTTAGTTAACTTTTAAATTTCATACGCCATTTTGTCAAGAACCACGATTACGTGAACTTAGTCCTCTCCCCTATAGCACATTTTGGTTCTTGCTTTTTATTATCATAGAGCATTACGTATTCCATACATATAAATTTTGCTACATAGAAAGTTGATGTTATACCTTATAAATCAGATAAGTTTAAAATTTATTATTATTGAGGACGTTTTGACCGTTAAAGTCATTTCTGTACAAATGTTTCAATTTGCAAACGTGGCAAACTAGATAGGAGATACTTTAATTGTACTTTAATTGTTAATATATTAAATATAAAATCTATTCTAGTAATCTTGTTGACGTATCAATAATTAATAGCAATAAAAATCGGGTTAGAAGATAAATGAAAAATTAAATTTAATTCAATTTCTTTTTGAAGCTACTGACATTATTTTATATTTAAATTTTTGCCTATTTATCATAAATACTGGTTAAAACGCAGAATTAAAATATTCCATCAGTAAAGTCACATTGCCTAAACCTGTGTTAAAACCGAAAGCTGAACCCCAATTTTTTTCCGAGTGGAAATCACAACTTTCTGCCATAATCCGATTTTGCTGGAGTTTAAACGATTATATTAGGTTAATTTCTGACGTTAATTTGTTACAATGATATCTCGGGCTCCGGCGAGAGTTTAGCAAGACGGTGCGCCCCGAATAATTATGATTATAATTATATCTGCAAAGAGGAGCGTAGCCAAAGTTGATGTGGGTTTAAAGGCACGGCCGTTACAGAGACACTAAGAGACGAACGAAATTTAATTATTACTTAATTTACTTTGAATATGTTTGGCAATCTGCATTTTGACCTAAATGAAAAATTACCTTTAATTCTAATTGAAGATTTATTTAAATATAATTAAAACAATTATAGACCAACGAATTTGTTGCTGGATACAAACGATTTTTCTGATACATTCATCGATTTTGGCAAAAGCCAGGCCACAACTTAATTTAACAACAAAAATATTGACGAAAATTTCAGACCTATATTTTTCAGTCAATAAGAAGCTTTCATTTCAGCTTGTCACAATAGCAACCACACAACTTTTTCCTTCTCGGTACCTTGGGTGTGATTAGAGTGAAAGGTTTTTTTTTTACCGTCACTTAATTTGTCTCAACATATGTTAAAATTATCTTTCTTGAATGCGATTTTCGAATCCCGAAACGAATTTGTCTAGATTATAATATAAGATATGATTGTTGTTTTATTAGCAGCAGAAATAGGGGAACGGCGCGTGGTGGCCAGAACCGGAAAGCTAAGATAAGATAAATTTCATATCACTCATTAATTTTAATTTATAAGCGATATTTTTGCATAGAAATACTGCAAACAGAATAAACCATCGAAGTAGCAGAAAATAGTTCTAATACGATTTTGCCCCACATTCGAGGCAAAGCTGGGCATTGAACTACATCTTTGATTAAAATATTTTAGCGCAACTGCCGCATTGGAACTGATTCAAATCCTCATCCATGTGCCCACTCCTACCACGAAATATATTTAACCCATCCAACGTTTCTTGCAGACATGGAGCAGTTTTCCTGACCATAAACATACAGTGTATTATGTTCAACGTCTTCACGATTTTTATCTTCGTCCTCGGAACTTGTACCTTCTGTTGAATTTTGTTATATTTATTTTTTTTATTGGCCCTAATCTTTCCCTCTACAATAACCTTCCTTTACACTCCTTGAGTCTTAACAGATTTATCATTCTGCAGAATGGTAGGCTATAGTTCTTTCTGATATGGTCAATTTGTGAATATTGCTCTTACTGCGATGTTTTGTTGTGTTAGTTGCTTTCGTGTTCTTATAAGGAGCTGGCATTATGTATACCGGATATACGGTAGTAAAAAGTCTATCTTAGTTAATCAAATAACGATTAGAAATGCTAATATACAATAAAAGATAATAACCGATTATATATCATTTAACAGTAAGTTCGAAAATGATAAGGTACGATATGGTAAGTAAAACAGGTAATTATAGGATAAAACCACCGAACATAATACGTTATGTTCGGTGCTAAAACGGAGTTTTATCCACAATACCAAAATAGAATTATCGCACTCGATGCGCATTTCGCTAACCATGTTAGCATAATCAGGAGATGATTAATTAAATAGAAAATCTACCTAACTCTCTTTTATCCTAACTGTTTGCTTAATCAAACGGAACCAAATGAACCCTGGAATCCTACTAGTCACGCTTGATCAACCAACACAATGGACTAAAGGTACGAACCTTAATGAAGGTGAAATTTTAATCTCGTTTGATGTTATCTCATTGTTCCCTAGTGTACCAATCCCATAGACCTTGCAATTCCTTGGTGAATTACTTGAGATGAATAGTTTTGATATCGAAATCAAACAAGAATATTTAACTTTAACCAAACTTTGCATGGAACAAAATTATTTTCAATATAAAAATAACTATTACCAACAACTTGAAGGCACGGCAATGAGCAACTGTTGATCGCCGTTCTAAGCGAACCTTTTCATAAGTAAATTTGGAAATTGAATCAGACAGGAGTTCGAATATTTTCAAGGGTATGGTACAGGTATGTGAATGACATTTTCGCGATTTTCGACACAAACCGCTAATATCGCTGATTTTGTAACCAATCTAAACAACCGTTTCCCCACCATTAAATTTACTTAAGAAGTCGTGAACAATGGCCAACTACCATTTTTTGATACTTTAGTGATTAGGAGCGATAATAACACACTAGAATTTGATATTTATAGAAAAAGTACTGCCACTAACCGATATATTTCTAATGACCCCTTCCACTGCGACCAACACAAAATGGCCAGCTTTCATGTTTTAGTATACCGTACGTTTAACTTTCCTCTCAGTAGAGAAAGATTCAATAATGAAAAGGAGACAATTAAGAATATAGCGAAAGTTAATGGTTTCAATACTAACTTAATAAATATACTAATTAATAGGAATTTATTTAGATAGATCATTCGTGATTCCACTTCTTTCGTTAATCAGGATAAAAATACAAAATATGTCTCAATGCGATATAATCATCAGTATACTGAGGACTCCAAAAAGTTTTTAAGGAAGTAGGTTTAAAATTAGTATACCAAACTCAGTTCAACATTAAGAAATTCTTAGGTGGCCCAAAGAACAAAACTGAAATGTTAGAAAGAAGTGGAATATATGAAATTGAATGCATGGATTGTAACCAAAAATATGTTGGGCAACCTAGAAGATCTATACAAACGAGATTCATGGAACACATAGCTTATTTAAAGTATGGTAGAACAGAAAAATCAAGTGTTGCCTAGCATGCTTTTGATAATAATCATAGAATAACTATTAAAAATTTAAAATTAATTCATAATATAACTGATAGGAGATTATTAGACGCATATGAGAGTATGGAAATTATTAAATGTAAGAATAATTTAAATAGAGATAGAGTGCCTATTCCGTATAGTCCATTGTATTGGTTGATCGAGCGTGACTAGTGGAATTATAGGATTGGTCCCTTTGGTTCCGATTGATTAAACGAAAACTAATAATAAACAGTTGGTATAAAAGAGAGTTAGATAGATCTTAAGTTTAGTTTTAATCATCTCCTGATGATGCTAACATGGTTCGCGAAACGCACGTCGAGTGCAATAATTCCGTTACAGTATTGTGGATTAAACTCCGTTTTAGTGCATTTTGCCGAAGGTTCCAAATCCCTACGTACAGGTAATTATAGGGCCTACTTGTTTTCTTATGGCCATATCGGAGTGGGATCCAATGACAGGGGTTGGTGGCTAGTCCTTAACTCCTACAACTACTTGGTTGGCTTGGATGGGGCTTTTGCGCTACCTGTTAAGCTACACGTCACACCATACGGTCAGCATCACTCTAACAAAAGGCCTGAACGCGCGGAATGAAACTGGAGAAACTATCTAGGCTAGTGAAAAACCGGGAGGAGGATAGACCCTAGTTATATTATAAATAATTTTAGCTATGTAATATAGAAACACAAAGATATAACATACTTTTTTTTGAAAGGGTAACCTCACTTTACGTAAAATACATTTACGAGACGATATTGCCGATAAGACGGCAGAAAAGTCTCCTAACGATAATTAACGATTAACGGTATAGTTTTACATTTTTTGTAGGTCTGCTGAGGACTATTTTCCAGTTTCTTTTACGTTTTACAGCTTCGTTAGGCTCCTTAACGAAGCTGAGCTGTGCTATTTACACTCTGGAACCAGAGCCGAAGAGGCTCTACTTTCCCAAAAATTGTAAATAGAGGTGGAAACAAAGGCAAACATTTGTAAGGTAAACATGAATCCTCCACAACAGTATAGAACATATCTACGCCTCCTTCCATGCCATCCCATTCCAAGTGCTTTGGGGAACATCGAAATAGCTGCCAATTTTTTTTATAACTTGTTTTGACGGTCTGATTTTCTCTGGTAATTGCCCACCATTTCGTGAACTGAAAATACCAAACAA
>MU183944.1:0-14304 GCA_016904865.1 Pissodes strobi
AACAGTAGAGAATAAGCGGAACTGAATACTTGAAAATAATAAGGTAATGAAATACCTGAAGATCACAACAAAGATAAGCGAGGTAGATGAAACCACATAAAAAGAAAATTAGTAAACGTAGTTAGAAAGTGAGATGTCAGAAAGCGGCACTAAGACGAAAGCAAGAGGAATATTTGAGAAAATAAAATGTAGGAATCATAAACATTAATAATTATGAATACAATAAAAAATAATAAGACAATGAGATATCTGAAACCAACGCTAAGACAATGCAAACTCAATAGAGAGAAAAAAGTACAGAGTACAGGATAGGAGAAACGAAATAATTAAACAGAAATACCTGAGAAAACGAATAATGGGAACAAGAAACATTAAAAATAATAAACTAGAACAGAAAGCTTAAAGGAATAGAGAAAAGTAATATATTGATTTAGGAAGATAAAAGGGGAATAGTACCGAATATGGGCAAAACTGAATATTTTCCTTCCAAAACTTTAGAAAGTAAAAGACAAGAATTACAAATATTAAAAAAAGAATAAAATACAAAGATGAGCGAGATAGATGAAATCACATAAAAAACGTAACAAACGTAATCAGAAAGTAAGATGCCAGAAAGCAGCACTAGGATGAAAGCAAATTAAGAGAAAGTGGAAGTTGAAATCCCAAAAGAAAAATGAACAAGCTAAATAAGGCATAATAGAGAATTGAGACACGTAGAATATTGACTTGAGATGATCAAGAAGGAATAGTAGTACAGGGTACAGAATACGTGAATTCAAATAATCACAACACTGGGACAATAAAAACTGGGAAAATGCAAGGAGGAAAAAAGAAACATTAAAAAGGAATAGAGAAATGTAAGATATTAATTTCAGAAGATTGAAGAGAACAGTAGAGAAAAAGCATAACTGCTTATTTTCTCAACACAATTTGAGAAAATAAAATATAGGAATCCTAAACATTAATTTCAGAGAAAGATAGATGAAAACACTAGAAAAAAAACGTAATGAAAGCAAATTAAGAGGAAGAGGAATTTAAAATCAGAAATCAAAGATAAACGAGCTAAATAAGGACATAATTGAAACGTTTAGAATACTGACTCGAAATGATTGGGAGGAATCAGTACAGAAATAGGAGGAATCAAATAATCTTACAGTAGAACCTGGGAAAATGAAAACAAGTACCCGAAGCAGTTCCAAACTGGATGAGACCTCTAAAAAAGGAATAAAGAAACGTGGAATGATGATTCCAAAAGATTGAGGGAAATAGCAGGGAATATGGTTGAGTCAAACATTCTTACATTACTTGAGAAAAAAGTTATAAAAAAGCATAAATATTAATCAATAATACAATTGATAGCGGTAAGGTAATGAAGTGCCTGAAATCCAGAGTTAAATTCGCAAGAAGAAACAAAGATGAAAATACTAAATAAGAAATTAAAAATGTAATCTATTGGTTCACAGACGTATAGAGAACGGAATAGAATAAGCTCATAACAAAATTTGTAAATATCAAAAGGGAGGAGCTGCTTACTTACAATGGAAACTTTAATAAAAGCAAATGAAAAATTAGGTTAAAAAATAAAATTAAAAAACAAGCAAAAAGAAAATGATAGAGAAGACAGAGGGCTAACAATATTGAACACGCCCAATCGAATTATATCGTAACAAAATTTGAGAAAATGAATGAAGTAGAAATATGCCGCCTAAAACCGAAACAAGGACAAATCTAAATTATTTCGCGGCCAGTTAAAGAACGAACAAAATATAATAATGCTAATAATAATGGAAAGCGATGACGCAAATACAAATCAGCTCTCAAAAAAAATGATAAAAAACGCATCTAGATTAAAAAAGAACACGACATTCCATATGTATAATTCAACGTATAATCTACGGAAGTAGGATTAAAAATAAATCAAATGCTAAATAAATAGTAAAAATTAGTGACAACAGCTATGTAGGATATTATATTGACAAAATTAACTAACCGATTGCATAAATATATGATTATATTGTAACAATACAAACAGAGTCTTTATTTTATTTACCGAACGTCAGTATGAAATCGATTCAAAAAATTCGAGATATAGACTAATTTCTAATTGACATATTTTAAGTTGTAATAAAAACATTTACGTTAATATCTATCTGCAGCACATAAAACTGCTGCAAAGGAACCTCGGCGAGATTTGTGAAAATCATTTTTTACAAATCGATGTATATTTAATGTCCAAGCCTATTTTATTCCTTCGCATAAATTTATTTTATGTTTATGTAAATGGCGATGTCTGGAAATTTTTGGTACTAAATATCCTGTTTGTGTATATTTGTATAAATATATCGTAACGGGCGAGATAAAGTTCGATTTTATTTGTTACGATACATTGAAAATTGTTAAAAATAAGACCACGGTCATTTTCGTTTATCTGTTTTTCAGCAGGAAAATATTTATTGTTTTAAATCCGTATAATAAGCAGGCCTTTGCCAAACGAGATGATTGAATCATATATTTCTACTGCCGAGGGCTTTAGAAGGGCATGTTTGCATATGGTGTTTGTCTGAAAATTATAACAAAAATTCAAATGAACTTGGCTTAATTTTATAATTTTCTTTAGATTAATGTCCCTTCTGTTTACTTGGAATATTTATTCATGTAGATATTTGATACTCATCTTAATTTTTCTGAATTCGAAATCAATTACACAACATGGGTGGTGTTTTATCTAGAAGCGGTCTCGTTTTCTACAATTCACGTTTTATAACGATTTAAATAATTATAGCAGACAGAAATTGATAACATCCTTGATTGTTAATTAAAGCTAAAGTTATCAACCTTTCTGCTATTTAAATAATTTTTTATCGTTCACTATTCTGTCAAGAATGGTGAACGAAAAAGAGAATGAAAAATAGTAGTGAGATTTGTTTATATATGAGATAAATTTAAAAAACAAGCTACCCATAAGAATAATATCATCATATATGGATCAGAGTATATAGTATATTAATACTTCTTCAATTGATTCCGGGTAAAATCCAGAAATTTACCTCGCATCTCGTTATAGTGATCTGGCCGCCTGTTTTAAAAATATACTCTTTTTTGGGTCCTCCGGAAAGGCAGAAGGGAGTCACACATGTTGTGGTCCTAAACAAAAGTAAATATTTAATATTAAGTGGGTTTCAGGGGCTTGAACCTCAATTTTATTCTAATTCTTATTCTTTAGTCTTATATTGATTCTCTACGGTAGCTGGATTGGAAATTCTTTGGTTTATTCTTATTCTTTGGTCTTATACTGATTCTCTAGAGCAACTGGATTGGAAATTCTTTAGTTTGTGCTGGCTTTTAGAGGATGTTTCTTTATTATTATTTACTAATTCAAACTTATCTCTATTTAATCGACTTGAGTTCTTTAACTTTCCTAGAAGACAGGGTTAGAACATTTAAAATGTAAAAAGGGATGTAATGTAATGTATGATGTAATAACCGAGGAAACAAACACGTAAAAAGCTTGCTTTAAGTAATGCTGGAACAACTAATCTTTTCTAATCATGAAATGCCGTATTATATGGGTTCTAAATTGAATTTCTCTAATATCGCATTTAATTTTATTAATTTCTTTGGGTGGCTGTGACATTTCGGGGATCGAACTAATTTCCTTTTAATTTTCCTTGTAAAGGTTCTGCCTCATACACCCTTTGAGTTAGCCTAGCTAATTTCAGCATTAGCAGATTTGGAAACACCTTTCACTGGACAAATACCGATTTCCTTTAGTATTTTATTTCTTCCCGTGCCTATAAATGACCCTTGCAAGGGTCTTACATATGTTGATGTCTTACAGGTTTTTTTTAAAACGTGAAGAGTTCTTCTCCTGAAGAGTCCTTCTTTGACTGAGGAAGTTCCTTGTGTTCCTACGTGCCGAGTAATTCATATTCAATGATTGTGCAAGTTTTTTTCCGGGAGTTGCTTGGAGAGCTACCCACGAGTTCCCATAGCTACCATAGCGGACTAAACCGTGCAAGATTAGTGTTCCGAAAGGTAAGTAATTAGTAAGTGGTCGGTATAAACAATTAATTCTTTAAATCATTTATCACAATAAAGGAGGGAATGGTAATTAACTTTATAATTAATCACTTTAATTAGGGGACTGTATCAAAATAGGTTGGTGGCGTTGTATTCATAGCGTGTGAATTTAAACATGTATTTTAGGTATTACGTACTTCAATAATGCAGGATTTTATTTGGATTAAATATGATATATATAAAATGATTTTTCTAACTACTTTCAAACATAAAACTAAATAGTACTACATAAACTCCTAACTACTAAATGTCTAACAAAACTTCTTGATTATTTGAATCTATCATGAACTTCCCTCTTTACTGAATTTAATCAAACTTTCTTTATTTCAAAATTTCAACTGACTGCCTTTCCGTTCACACTAAATACCTTGTGATTTTGCTTCTGCAATTTTCTCAACTTTACTTCATCAAGGACATACGACTTCGAACAGTTGATTCGAATATCGAGGATAGGAATAGATTTGACTAATACAAATTTCCAACCGCCATTTTACCTTCTTCTATCTTCAACAGGAGAGACGCTACGAGTTGTATTGTCTTGAGAAACGCTTAACGAATTCCTAATTCGGTGTTGAAAAAAGGGAACACAGAGTAAAGCAGATATTTTCTAAATATCTGTGCAAGCAAATGAGAAAAACTACTAAATATCTTGGCGTCAAATAGGCCAACGACAGGGACTGACGTTTTTGGCTTCAAACTCAAGCAGAGCGATGACTGGACCATTGCTTCATGGGTGAGCGTTTGTAAGGCACAAAATCAAATTTCCCTACCGGCGCGGACAGGGAGAATAGAACGGGAAATTGCGCGGACGCGGATGCATTTGAGAGCGTAAAGACATGTTCTTTCTTTATTTCACATATTGTTATTTACACAATATTGACGGAGACAAAGATATATTAAATTGAGAATGATTCATAACGATTTCTTGGACGGAGTGACAACTTGCTTTCCAGCGATTGTTGCATATAATCTATTCTATATAGAATCTATTCTACCGACAATCAATCGGACTAAGGAGTAACTGAAATACATTGCTATAAATGCACAAATTTGCTGTTTACCTGGGAAGAAATAAATCATTATTATTATTATTATTTATATTGTTTTATTACGTTACAAGTTGGGGCATGTGCCGTCTACAAGTTAGTAGACCTTTTAATCTTCGGCATTTGAGCTAAGGCCTGGCCTAATTTACCCGCTTCGAACTTAATCTTATTCACTCTCAATTTCTTCTAATCTGAGGTGAAGATAGATAAATAAACTTAGAAGATAACAAGAAAAGTAAACGAGGGAGTCTAGATTTTTAGGGGTCATCTTGGTTTAATAATGATGCAAGAAAATAAATTCTTGTAGCAGACGTCCACTTATAAACATGCCGATAAAACATGTTTTGAAAACATAAAATTGTTTATATTTATCCAGAAGATGCCAAGTTTGATCTGATCAACTGCATAAGATTTATTCACATAATAGTTTGCTTGGGATAAATTCTAATCTAAAGTCAAAAAGTATTGATGCGATTTAAATTTGCCCCCGCTCCCTTTTATTGGAAAACACATTTCGGATAAGTTCGGTTTTATATTCGAAGATTTGATTACGATTAGGAGTTGTTGAGGTGCTGGCCAAAGGGCTCCTAACAATTTCCGAAATCTTCCTAAAATTTCTCATATACTTACCTGATACAGTTCCTAATTGGACTGGAAAATATTAATTTCACTTGGACTGATAAATGCATATAGCAAGTATCCAGTTATAGAGGGTATAACAATTGTATAGAATGGATTTTTTTGCGTATATAGGGTGCTTCAAAAATAAATAACAGAATACAGTTACCTTTCCACGAAATTTTCAAGATATTTCGGGATAAGCAAGATTAGTAATCAATTGTTGGAATCGGCTAGGTAAGCGATCATTCTACCTTTTCTTAGCCATATTAACAACTTCGTAATACGGCTCCATAAGGAATCACAGTGTCGAATTGACTGACAAATAGGATCAAAAGCACCCCATTTGCAATTTATTCCATTAAATTCTATCCGCTAAAGTTTGCGATAATAAATTAATATGAAGAAACCATAAAAGCAAACAATTTAAGCGTTTGCGGTTGTTAAATTTCATGAACCAATTATACACCGGCTAATTTAATTCGGATCGTATTTAGTCTCCCTTATAAGAAATTCATAGACGTTCGCCATTTTACGGTTCTTTATTCGCATTTCGATTTTTATTGTCGGCATTACAGTTTGAGTTTTAACGACTTACCCACCAGTTGAACGATATGTCTCAGGAGAATAAATCGCTAGAGAAGTGGTGAAAGCTGAAAAAGAAATACAGTATTAAAATACTAAATTATTATGTTTAAATAAAAAAAAGGCGAGCAAAATTGAAATAAGTGATAGAATAATAATATTAAACGGTTATAGGGAATTGCTCTGAGTGGCTCATCTTGAACACAATGAGCCCAGACTACAAGCTATATTTGCTGATTCTAGACAAAACTTAATAACTCTATCTAATAAATAATTAAAATAATAATTCCAATATAAAGTTTAACTAAATCAGTTTCAAATCAGCACATAATGATCCGTAGATAACGTAGTAGTAGAGACTGCTGGGGGGTGCAAGGGACGAAGACATCGGACAAGGCCAAAATGTCAATCTCACCTGCACGAGAGGTGGTTGGTACCCAACCATCCGGCGCACCTTGCTAGAAAAAGGTTAAAACCCCTCAAATCAAATCAAGATGGAAAGTAGAAATCACAGATGGCCCTTAGTCCCCGGCAGATCGCAAGTCCCCGACCAAGGTAGCGGTCGGAGAAGGCAGCGATTGGAGGCTGCTAAGAATCCCCGGGAATGATTAGGCTACCAAAAAAGACTAAAACTGCACATTGCGACATAGAATACGAGAATCCTTTCATCCGTCGAGAAAGTGTTGGAACTAAAAGAAGAACTTAAACAAATATACTGGGATGTAATCGGAAGCGAAATCCGGAAAAGGGGGTAACAACAAATTCTACTGAAGTCAGGAAATATGTACTTCCACATGTGTGAAGAAAACAACTCTGTGGGAGGAGTGTAAGCCCCAGAGTTTGCTATGTAATATTGAAACTAAATGAACGATACAATATCAAGATTATCCAAGTATATGCACCCACATCCCAAAGTTCACACAAAGATATTGAAGACTTCTACGGGACCTTACTCAAGCAATGTCAAGTCCTCTAACGTGCTTTACCATGCTGGTCGGGACTTCAATACCAAAATTGGTAAGAAACAAATGAAACGGAAACACCACTTGGATGCCATGGGGTTGGGGAAAGGAACGAACGAGGAAATCCCTTGCTACAGTTTCTGCTCCACCATCAACTGGCAGCCATGAACACATTCTTTTTAAAAAGAAGAACCATCGAAAGCGGTCGTGGACTAGTCCAGATGGTAGGACTAAAAATGAGATTGATTTTATTATTACAGACAAAAAATGCATAGTCACAGATGCAACGGTGCTAAACAGCTTGTCAGTAGGGAGCGACCACAGAATGGTAAAAACGACGGTGTCATTAAACTTTAGAGCTGAACATAGCAAACTTATAAATAAAAAAAAAATAACAGAAAATGGACCAATATAGATGACGCTGAGGAATATTGAAAAACAATAGATAAAAACCTGATAGACCTTGATCCAATGAACATCGAAGATCTAAACAGAAATATTGTGGGGTCAATCAGCATAGCCGAAAGTAAACACTGCTCGAAGGCTTCAGAAAAAGAAGAAAAACTGACTTTAAATACCAAACAATTAATGAAACAGAGAAGACAACTACTGGGAGAATATCCACGAAACAAAGACGAGCTAAAACAACTAAATAGGGATATAACGAAAGGAGTGAAGGCTGATACTAGACAATTTAATAAATGTGTCACTAAAATCATAGAAGAGAATAAAAACATGAAGGTACTACGAAATAAACTATGCACAGGAAAGACCGAAATAACTAAATTAGAAAATGAAAGAGGACAAGTAACAAACAACAGAAATGAAATATTAAGGACTGTTGAAGACTTCTATACAAATCTTTATAGTAACGAATGCCAAAGAGAAACACCGGAAAATATGTCCCAAATATTGAATTAGGGATCAGAAGAAAATAAATGTCACCGATAAGTGAATAAGAGGTCTCAAGGTCACTCTCAGAAATGAAAAACAATATAGCACCAGGCGAGGATGGTGTTGTCGCGGAGGCTGTAAAACTAGGAGGAAAAAGGTTACTCAAAGTAATAAGCAAACTTTTTAGTAAATGTCTTGACGAAGCAACAACCCCAGAGATGTGAAAAAATGCCACCATCATTATTATACATAAGAAAGGCAGCATCACAGACCTGCAAAACTATAGACTGATTAGTTCGCTCACACATCTATATAAACTGTTTACCAAAATCATTACTGCACGTCCTACTGACAAATTAGAATCATATCAGCCAAGAGAACTAGCGGGCTTTCGGGCTGGGTACGGAACGAATGCCCACCTTCAGGTTATGCCATTAATAGAAAAAAGTGTAGCATGTACCAAACCCTTGGTGCTAACCTTTGTTGACTATGAAAAGGCGTTCGATTCTGTAGACCACCATGCATTGTTTAAAGCTCTTGCCAACTGCAGTATAGACCACCGCTATATTTCGCTACTGCGACACATATGTAAACACGCAACAGCAAAAGTAAGATTACAAGATGAAACAAACCAGTTTAAAATTGAAATGGGTGTTCGACAAGGGAATACGATCTCTTCCAAACTTTTTACAACTCTGCTTTTTCGCTGACGATATCGTACTGATTTCAGATCGACTAGATGAAGCAAATGAAATGCTCACGAAACTCTCATCAACTTTCCAAAAAGTTGGATTAAAAATCAACATCGCCAAAACCCAATTTATGACAAACCTGATCCCTATAGCCGTAACCTAAAAATAGAGAGAAATCTAACACGTAACATCATATAAATATCCAGGACATGAAATTCGAATCGGAAGAGATAACCAAACATGTGAGCTTAGCCGAAGAATAGGATTAACATGGGCTGCCTATGTATTCAATTCAGACATTCCATTGTGTCTCAAATGTAAGGTTTTTGACCAGTACATCCTCCCAATACTGACATACGGCTCAGAAACATTAACATTGACACAAACAACGATCAACAAAATAAGAGTTACCCAACGATCCATGGAAATAGCTGTGTTGGAGGTAACGCTACGAGATAGAATCCACAACGAAGAGATCCATAGGAGAACTAAGGTTACAGACGCTGTTGAGAGAATAACACACCTAAAGTGGAACTGGGCAGGCCACGTCGCAAGAATGACAGATGACAGGTGGATTAAGAAGATACTGGAGTGGCGACCTAGAGATGATGCACACAGAAGCCGGAGTAGACCGCCGACTCGATGGAGAGATGATAACAGGAGGATATCTACAAATTGGACAAAAATTAAGTATTTTTTTTCCAAATGTGTAAATTTTTAAATTCTTATATTTTTGTAAAGATTATACCTGGAAATGCAGATCCATATACCGGTTCAATTTATAGCCATCTGGGACAGATATTCTATTCTGTTGACGTAGTTTACAAAGTTTAAAAACTGCAAATATTGAAATAAATGACGGTCATATTAATTATTTAAATACCTTAACCTCTGTGAATGTTCACGTCGAGGGCCGAAAAGTGTACATCAGTAAAAATTCTATTGCAATATCGAAACGACGCCTAGGAGAAGGCGAACCTTCCCATCATCAAGAGCACCTCGTAAAAAAAAAGAAATAGGGTGTTTGATTTCAAAAAACTATGCTTATTTTGTGGTCAAGCAGCTGATGAGGTAGCAGAGACGAAAAAAGGAGAGATAACCAACAACAATGTCATCAAAAAAGCAGAAGAACGCAGATATTATCATATACTTCATGAGTATGATTTGATCGCTGCTGAAGCAAAATACCATACCATTTGCTATACTAATTTCTTAAGTCGAGTACCATCTACTGATAAGAAGCCTCGCCACGATAATCAAGCCACACAAGCAATGATAGGGATTTTTAGTTATATATATATATATATATATATACATCAATCAATCAATCAATTTATTAATGTTAATTACAAAATAGTATCACACAAGTTATGTAAAAAAATATATATAAAACACTACACTACATATAAACTTACAATTACTACATTGCATCTTAAACACTTGAAATTAAAAAGTTAAAGAACTGTTAATAAAACAACATTACAACAATTAAAATAAAAAACATCTATACTTCACCAAGATCTAAGCTAAAGTATTCCTGGAAGGAGTAGAATGCCCTTGATAAAAGAAAACTTTTTATTCGTGATTTGAAAACTTTCAGTTCCAGTAAACGAACACTAGCTGGCAGAGAATTAAAGAAGTTCAGGCTCAGATACCCAGTACCATCCCTGGTCCTCGAGAGTCGACGAAACCCACGCACAATATTGCCACGATGTCTGGTCAGATGATTGTGTACATTGCTGTGGAATTGATATTGATTCATGTTCGATCTAATGTAACATAGGCACTGAAAAATATAGAGTGAGGGCACAGTCATGATGTGCAACTGCACAAAGCTCTGTCTGCAACATTCCCGATACTGGAGCCCTGCAATTATTCTCACGCATTTGCGCTGCAGTCCAAACACCAAGTCAGCATGTGAAGAGTGCCCCCACACCAAAAGTGCATAAGAAAGTCGAGAAGCAAAGCAACCATGATATGACTGAAGCAATGTATTTGGAGAAACACATCCCGAGAGATTTCTGATCAGGAAAATAACTCCAGAAAGCTTACCACACAACTTGTTTACATGCTCAGCCCAGACCAAACCTGGATAAAGACAGACTCCGAGAAAAGTGACAAAAGGCTCTACAGGCTTAGGGGCTCTGTGTGACAGGGAAAAGTTCATGGTCTGAGTTTTAGCACTGTTGAGAGACAACTTGTTAGCCACAAACCAAGATTACACTCTATTGTATATGTCAGAGACAATACCATCAATCTGTAGGGTGCGCATATATGTGAAGTAGATAGTTGTGTCATCAGCAAAGAGAAGCAACCGTACATCTGGCACAGCATTGACAAGATCATTCACATAAACAAGAAAAAGGGTAGGTCCCAGAACCGAACCCTGAGGAACACCATGTTTTACTTGTTTTGTTTTTGATTGGTGACCATTGAAAAATACACATTGGGCTCTACCATTAAGATATGTCTTAAGCAGTCTAATGCTATCAGGGTGGAAATTGTAAAACTTAAGCTTTTGTAATAGAAAAGAATGGGAGACACAATCAAACGCTTTTGTTAGGTCAAAAATGAAGCAAAAGTATTATTCTCAAACCCCTCTAGGACATGAGTGGTGAAAGTGTCTGTAGCAAGAGTAGTAGACCTACCAACACGAAAGCCAAACTGGTTTTGAAAAAAAAATTGTTGGTCTCAAAGTATTCTTTGATTTGTTGATTAAGTACTTTTTCAAACAATCTGGAGAATATAGGCAATATGGATATGGGTCTATAGTATGTTGGTTCGTTCTTAGAGCCCTTACCCTTAAAAATGGGGACGACCTTCACAGTCTTTAAAATGGATGGAAATATGTTAGCTGTAACACACAAGTTCATTATCTTGGTCAGAGGGTAAATGATTAAATTCTTCAATGACTTAACAATTTTAACATTTATGTCAAAGCTATCTTTACTTTTTGAGTTTTTTGTTTGATCAATTATACTTCTTACAGTATTATAGCTTACAGTATTGAATGTAAAGGTCACGTCTCTTGTGGGAGGATGCAATAAAAATTCAGAGAAACACTCCGATCTGGCAGGGAGGGTTGAGATCACCTCCTCGGCAGTACCAACAAAGAAATCATTTAGAGAGTCTGCCGTCAGAGTATTGGAGGTTTCAGAAGATGAACTGGGCTTTTTACCATTGATGATCTGCCACATTGCTCCCTGTGGATTGGATGATTGATTAATAAAAGTGTCGTGGGCTTGTTTTTTGGATTGGGAAATTTCATGGCGGTAACATCTCCTATAATCTCTGATCATGTCCCTTGTGATAAGGTGTGGGTTGGCTTTATTGATGGCCACAAGAGCCTCCAACCTATCACGCATGTTACGGAGATTATCATTGAACCAATTGATAGTTGTTCTGCGTGGCCCTCCATATGTCCACCGACTCTTGAATAGTCTCCATGAAAATTTCGAACCTCCTCTCAGGACCAATGGATTGATCTGACACAAATTCCCAATCACAAGACTCAATCATGTTATAAAGCTGCAAAAGGCCGGAGTCGGTTATGGGTCTGTACACTATTCTTGACTTAATGCACATGGGCCTCGTCTCAAATTGAATCACTATACCATCATGGTCTGAAAATGATGCAAAGTCACAGTGCCGTACCTGAAAACCTACAACAAAGTTGGTAAACACATTGTCAAGACAGACTCCTTGCCGGGTAGCAAAATTGACTGTCTGTGACAGACCAAATGACAAGAACATATTGCAAAGATCTGTAACCCTTTTATTATTGGTGGAAAAATGAACATTAAAGTCACAATGATTCTGATATTGGGATCAGGTTTACCTAGGGCACATAAGAGTATATCTAAGAAAGTTTCAAAGTCACCATTTGGTGATCTATAAACAGTGAAGACCTGTGTATCAATCCCTCTGATGATCATGCCACTGATTTCGCAGTGGAGTTCCTGTGAAAGATTGGAGATATTATTTATTGCCATCATGCCATCCCGACCAAACATCGCAACACCACCATGACCATATGTCGACCTGCAAAAACCAGAAACAAACCGGAAGTTATTTATCTTTGTCATTATCAACTCATCCTGAACCATCCAGTGTTCACTGACACATAAGCCGTCGAACAACTTATCCTCCAGAAATACCTCAAACTCAGAAATCTTATTTCTTAAACACTGAAAATTAGCATAAAATATTTTAAAACTCTTTGTATTATTTTGAATTAATGTTTGACTAGAGCTTACAGAATTAACCGTGGCAGACTGGCCGAGGCCTCCCTCGTCATCTTTCGGCGTTGAAGATTGACAAAATGGTTAATTGTGATCCCAACCGGCCAAAGATCACAATCCATTATCTTGTCTTTGCAGTCCATAGGCACACCCAGTTTGAATGCACTCCAGCGAGCTTCTTTAATCGTCATCTTGTCACATACACAATCATTGCCAAGGTTGTGCTTTTTGAGAAAGCTTAAAATTACTTCGCTTTCCATAGAAGCTGAAAATCCAGACAGGAATATCCTTTATCGGTTCTGAGCCACCTGCAACTCGGCAGCATTAAGGTTTGAGCCTTTAATTGGGGTTGGTCTGGTAGTCTTTGTCGCAGGATACTTTTGACGTCGACGCCTAGTTTGAACAATCCATTCTCCCTCCCCCTGATCATCACTATCATGAGAAATCCCTTCTTTTTGTGCCTTTTTGTCAAGATCGGCAGCGGCTTCGTATTTACTACCTCGGTTGACATTATTAATTTTTTTAGATGGTTCGTCATGTACCTGAGCTTGAACCGTTATTTTTTTGGGGATAGACCAAACAGATCCTGATTTCTTCCCAGAGGAAGGAATCGAAGATGATTTATGCGACGTTTGTTTTTGTTTATTATTTTTTGATAGTGTCTCCTGTGCCGCTGCGATTTTGGAATTTGCGGGTCCGTTTTGGTCGCTAATCATACTATTTATCTGTCCGTCTGATGTAGTAGTAGACAGAATGTCTTCTTCTTCTTCTCTAGGAACAGCCACATGGTTGATGCCAGTGTCAGTGTCACTTCCGAGAAAGACGTCAACGTCAAAACTGTTGATGTCATTGGATAATAAAGGAATGGGTGAAATCGGTTTGTTTTCGATTAAACTAACCTCAATTTTGGGAGATCCTGA
This sequence comes from Pissodes strobi, assembly GCA_016904865.1. Classification (NCBI taxonomy): domain Eukaryota; kingdom Metazoa; phylum Arthropoda; class Insecta; order Coleoptera; family Curculionidae; genus Pissodes; species Pissodes strobi. The sequence goes on from MU183944.1 coordinate 14,039, forward strand.
AGCTTTTCCTATTTTTTCCTCCAAATAGGATATTTTCTCACGAAGTCAGTCGTTTACCTCATTGAGGCTCATCACCAGGGCACCTAGTAGACCATTGTTTTTGGCATAGAGTCCCAGTTTATCATGGACTGTCATGTTTGCTGAATCATTGCATTCATAACAAACAACCTCCTTTACTGCCTGAACTATGAATCCTGGAGTTTTTGTTATACAATAGCTATGAAAGGCTTTCTCACATTTTACACATTTAACACATTTACTTAATT
>MU183944.1:14704-31637 GCA_016904865.1 Pissodes strobi
TGATGACGATTTACAATTTACATTAAAATGGCTCAAAGATGTCCTGAAGGAGTATCTACCAGATGATAAGGATATCATTACAAGACTCCAACAAAAATATTTGACCCACATAATAATTACGAGAAAGTCCTAATAAACCTGTGCAGTTATCGAACCTTCCACCAACAAGTGCAGCGGCTCATCAACATAGCAGCCGTGTATACTATCAAATTCAAACTTGGTTAGGATATGATTTAGAACCCCAAGAATGGAGTTGGGTACTGCGAAATGAAGTCCTGGAACCGATAACGACAATATTACCACCAAGTCCAGATGAAGTTCTAAACACAATATTTTGCAACTGCATGAATGGTTGTGGTCCACGCTGCGGATGCAGAATCAATGTTCTTTAGCTTGTGAGCAGTGTAATGGGTAACCGTGCCTCAATGCTTCACTGTATCATAGCCATCTCGATCAATATAGTACATTTGACCCCGATATGCTCGAAAATCTAGAACAAATATATTTGACAACGAAAATGATGATATTGTAATAAATATATGAAAAAGTATTTCTAAATAAAGATATAATTAAAATTATATAAATTTTTCTACTTAAAATATAATTTACATATATATTAGAATATAATATATATACTTATTCCACTCAACAATTTTTGTTTACACGGAAAGGTAAGTAATATTAAACAAATACATATTCGATAAATGAAAAATATTATTAGATATAATGTATTAATTAATAAATAATGCAAATTATTCATAATTAGCGTTATAAGATTCGTTACACAAATAGAGCACTATATAAAAATCCGCCTCTCCTATTGGCCGATTCGCATGGCCCTCCGCTCGCTACGGGCGCTCAAGAAAAGGAAACTAACCAGGTGCTAACCCAAACTGACCCAAGACATACCCAAAATCAAGAAAAAACTGTTTAGAAACATAATCTTAAAAAAATAATAAAAAAAAGCAACGGGGTTTGAACTCGGGCAGTCCAGGTGAGACCCAGCTATCTAAACCTCTACACCACGAGAGCTCTTGACAGAAATTGATTGCATCACGAAGACATATTGTAATACGAGATGGATTGACCAATAGGAGAGGTCGATTTTTACATAGTGCACTATTTGTGTAAAGGATCTTAAAATGCTCATAATTATATATATTTTAATGATTTATAGACTTCATACGGCGTATTATTTACCGGGACTTACGGTTGACCTTGCATTATGCTGTGAATAGGTAAGCGCGGCGCGCTCTCCGCCCTCTATCTCAAAAACGGTTGAGTATAATAGAAAAATGTTTGGGACAAAAGTTGTAGAGAATTTTATTCCCTACAATTTTTATAATAAATGCAAATGGCATTAGTCATAGGAAGCGAGATATTTGCAAAAAAAAAAACGATTTTTGTGACGTTTAACCTTGAATATCTTAAGACGCGGACACGAGATTTTATGAGACTTTTAAGGCAACTTTTAGAACGCCAAAATAAATGTTTGTACAAGTTTACAGCTTATTATCTCTCATTCCGAGGTAACACCTCTAATGTGACTGGACTAAAAGAAGAAGTAGTACTTACCTAGTTTAATTACCTAACTAAAAACATTATCATTTAGAAATATACCTAAAAATACCATTTATTTATTAACAATGGTGTATCATAGAAATTATTGTGAAATAAAAGCTAGATATTTAAATATGAATGCCCTTTGGCATTTAGGGTATTTGTTGGCAATATTTTTGCTCAAGCACCCTTTCTACTTTTTTGGTTTACTATCTCTTGATGGCCTTTCTCATTACCTCTTTTGCGAGCGCGAACAATGACAAAGCTGTTTGTTGTACTTTAATATACTTATTTATTATATTGCTTTTGTAGTATAAGCCTGTATTGTACGAAATGTTTTTAGCTGCTGCTTTGTACCAGTATGATCTACTTTTTTGTTAAAGCGTGTTAATATTTGATTGCAAACATTTTTCATTTCGTAGTGCTTGCAATTCAGTTTTCAATTGTAATATATTTTTAACGTTTTAATAAATCTTTTTTTACTTTTTTTACCGACTTCAAAAATGCCAGGCTTGATAATAATAACGAGAAAAATAGTAAAATTCGCTATAAAGCTAAATATTTTTTTTAATTAAAACATTGGATTTATGGCTCCGTTTTAACGATTTGTCTCGTAAAATTTGAATTATCAAATTTAGTATCTGTGAAATTAGTTTAAATACCTATATCTATCTAAATGGCTGCATAAAAGATATAAAATTATGTCCATTTGCCTGCAAATGTATTTCAGAGATTAACTGAATAAGTGCTATTTTTTTTTTAAATGGCAGCTTTGTTATATTCCTTCTATAGATTTGGATTCCTAAGTGGGACATCATTTATATATAGTATTACATTATTCTCTGATTTGAAATGTACAAAAATTCAAAAATATACAGGACGTCGCATTTAAACATCTACATTTGATATCGGAATCTTCGGTATCCAACGAGATATGGCCCCTCAAAATTGTATCTAGTATCATGGAAAAAACATTAAATAATATTAAATTCTGCATAAGGCGGTGAAAGCGCCGAAAGTGAAAATCTTGGATTTATCTAGTTTACGTGATTACGTTTGTTGAAGGCAAAACAGACTAAAATGATCGTTTTCTACGTGGCTAAAAAGTTAGAGCTGCCAGATGTGTTGAATGATGTTTTGAAACATTTCTTTGTGATCGAGCTCTATCACTTGATTTACGAAGATTAAATTCGGATGGGGGGACGGGACGCTTGAATTTGTCTTACTTAGTGAAGAATTACATATGCAAAGACAAAAAAGGTTTTAGATATTGTCTATCACTTTTGATCAACAGCTATATTTGTTTCGCTTTCTAGTGTAAGAAAATTAGAATTTTTAGAAGAAAACATTAATGAAGTTTTGAAATTTTGGTTGTGAATTCCCAGTAGGAATCCAAATACAGATCCAAAGAGTCCCCCCCACCGGTGGGAGCTTCAACCCCTTTTGATCAAAAAACCATCCTCAAATGTGACCTCACGACGCTTTTCTGCATTTTTCTCGTAAACCGTAACTTTGACGATAAAATATTATAGATCTTATTATACTCTCCATAAAATTCTTCATAAAATTTGTCATATAATATATTTGCGTATCTGCCACCCAACGGCCATAAATGACCTTGGAAAATAAACATTTTTCTAAGCACGAAGACAAAAATGAGCTCAGCGCCGTCTTTGCGACGATTATCCCGAAAAATATTAGGGTGTGCAAAAAGACGTATAGAATCAAATATGAAAAGTAGTTCTTTCTCTATAAGGCCCACATTGAATAAAATATTTATGAGTGTTAGTGGTCAAATGATAATTTTTTATACCTGTAGATTTTGTACTTTGAGCGCGTTTCCACACCACCCTTATTGAGGTAGAGCTCTCGGCGCCTTTTTTAAAGTGGTTTCCCCTATAGGCCTATTCTACTAATAGAATAAAACTATTTGATCATCTGCCTCTACAAAATCGTCCTCCACTGAATTTAAATAACTCTGCCCATGACAATTCGAGCATATTGTTGAGCAGCGCAAGCCAAATTTCACACAGCTGCATCGCTTTACATATCCCTTTTTACAGATGCAGGATATGAGCTGAAGAACTGAAGTTTGAGCTGGCGCCTGAGTCGTAAGCACTGGCATCAGAAATTTGTTAATTTTTCTCCAGCCCTATTCAGATATATTTAAAGTTTTTCCTCGCCACGAATAAATCTGATGAAAAACGCGATAGGAATGTTGTGCTAATGCAGTAGATGTAGGCGGTAGTCTAGACAAAATGACTGCGTGACTCTATTTACCGACTAACTTATTAGCTTAAATGACAGTGATTTAAAGGTTTCTCATTTCGGGGTGCCTTATATAAGGCAAGCGTAAATTTCTCCCCAGCTCTTGCAATGTCATCTTTTGCCGATGAAGGATTATTGAATACGGCAACCACTTCTTGTAAATCGTTTGTTGTATTTATTAAGTTTATAGTCTGTGATTTTCCTTTGCCAAAAAAGGCAGAAGTGGTGTCGCAGGCTCTAGACGCATGGACATATAAAACATTATCTTTGCAATCCTTTATAACTGACGAGTTTTGTAAATCGTGGAAACTATACGCTCTTTCCTTAATATTTCCTTGAGCATCTCTCAAAAAAACGAGTGTCTTTGCCCTGCGAAGAAAGAGTGAAAAGGAGTGTAAGCAAATCGATGTCCTGCCCAACAACAACGGATATTTCATAATTGTTGGCTGCGTTGATCGCAGTCTGAACAATTAACGAGTCGGCATCATAGGTAGCACCGAGAGTGGAAATACCTGCTGATTCTAATGTGTATATCAGTTGACCAATAATAAAACGCTCTTTATTGGCAAGATCACTCAACAAATTCTTTTGCGAATCACTAATTGACGTGTTTTTGTTGAAAAATATTTCTGCAGATATCCGTTTTGGGAGCCGTTGTTGATGTTCAATACTTTTTGTACTGTCCTCATTCTCGCTGTATCCATCAAGAACTACAGTTATATGCTGCCTGTATCGCTTTCGAATGAAATTGACGTACGTATTGTAGATGTCTGAAAATAATCCGTGTTTTGGCCACACCACACGATGAATTAAATTTTATCCATCTAGAACGTATGTCAGCCCGCCAGACTCAAGAGGTCTTTCTGGTACTGGATCAAACACAGCATACAACGAGAATTTTTCGTTTTTCTCATCAAGTTTTTATCGTCAAATATGGAAAGAGGAATTGTTGCCAGCTCATAAGTAAAACATGACTCCAAATCTTGTGGGGAGTGAATGGTACAGATTATTCGTTGCAGTAATGGTGGCAATGTCGTAACCTGCCTTTTTATTTGGTCGAGATGGTATTTATTTTTGCTAGCGGTTACAAAAATTGACCTATAGGATGCTTTTTAGGCAGGCAACAAGTTAATTAGTTTTATGGGTTCGCGTCACCTTTTTAGTAAGAAAGTATTTATCTATGCTCTGCGGGTTGGTCGATAATGAAAGACTGCTAAGTTATTATAAATGCGATTTATTACACATGGCAGAGATAGATCTATAAATCCTAACAAACATTACTGGTTCAATATTAGATGATAAATGGTATTTTATATAGACACTTATAGTCGGAAGTCTAGCAGTCAAATGTTAATATGATATATATTACGTAATATCGACGATATTACGGGGTATCTCATTTACGAGTAAAGATAGAGAGTTGCGGTTTTCGCAATACTGTGCTACTTTTTTGTGAAAAGAAGGATGGTATAAACAAAATTTTCATAGCCCGCTTCGTTTCTGAGATACAGGGCGAAATTGAAAATAATGCATTTTGGGACCCCCCTCGTATCTTCGTTATACTTTAACATCTCGAAAAGCTAAAAAATTGCTCTTATACAGTTTTTGACGTAGAATCCAGTGGCGTGATCAGATTTTTGCTGTGAGCTGTCAATTTTTAGCTATAAATCAAACTTATGTTTTTTTAAATGGAACACCCTGTATGTTTTGTAGATTTGTAAAAATATTTTACAAAATTTTGTGCAAATTTGTACTTTAATTTTGGTAATACCAAGTCTCCTGGGCCAAATTAAATTGGAATCTTTTTTGCCCATTTTTACATCTTTATTTCATTTGGCCGATTTTTGCAACGTCCTGAAATACATTGGTTTGGAAAAATACCCCCTTTTTTGTACGCCACTGAATAGAAGTAGAGCCTCTTTGCAAAGTTCTTTTTAATTCCAATACCTTAAATGATAAAAAAACCTTTGAAAATATGAAAGTTATCAAGCAAATTAAATTGAATCCTTTTTTAATGCTTAGTGACTTTTTATTTGCAAATAATTTTTTTATCATTTTTGGATATGCTATGGCCTAAGACATTAGAATTAAAGAAAACTTTGCAAAGCGGGTCTACTTCATTAGCATACAGAAATTTAGAATCTACTTAACTTTTTTAAAATTAAAAAAATAATAATTTTAAATTTTAATGTACGCCACTGAAGAAGACCCGCTTTACAAATTTCTTTTTGAATCTTAGGCCATGACATATCTAAATGATAAAAAAATCCTTTAAAAATAAAGGGTCATTAAGCATTAAAAAAGATCCAATTTAACTTGGCCCACAAGACATGGTTTTTCCAAAATTAAAGTATTAATTTTTATTTTTGTTTGTATTGACCTAGTTTTTCAGTGGTCAATATTCCGAATCCGTTCAAATATTGTTTGATCATTTCTACATCTTTATTTTATTTGCAACGACCTGAATACATTGGTTTTGAAAAATACTACCTTTTCTGTGCGCCACTGAAATAGACCGCCTTTGCAAAGTTCTTTTTACTCCCAATACCTTGGGCCATAACGTATCCAAAAATGATAAAAAATCCTTTGAAAATAAAAGGCCGCTAAGTATTAAAAAAGGATCCAATTTAACTTGGCCCACAAGACATGGTTTTATCAAAATTAAAGTATCAATTTTAATTTTGTTTGTATCGACCTGGTTTTTTAATGGTCACTATTCCGAACCCTTTCAAATATTTTTTGCCCATTTTTACATCTTTATTTCATTTGGCCGATTTTTGCAACGACCTGAAATACATTGGTTTAAAGAAATACTCCCTTTTCTGTACGCCACTGAAGTAGATCGTCTTTGCAAAGTTCTTTTTAATTCCAATACCTTAGACCATAACATATCCAAAAATGACAAAAAATGCTTTGAAAATAAAAAAGTTATTAAGCATTAAAGAGGGCTCCAATTTAATTTTGCCCACAGTGTATATATTCTAATCAGTCACTTGGTTATAAAGTTATTTAAATGCACTTGTCTACTTACATATGGCCAATGCAATCACTAAACGCATTCTTGGCAAGCGAGCGGCCCTTCCGAATGTACGAATGATTGCCCTAAACGGTAGTTAAGTATCGAACATAATTTACGAAATTTCTGAGAGTAAATTATTAAGCGGGCCGCTTAATAAGCACTTTACTGGCACGGATCCAGGCTTTTCAGAAATACTTGCTTTGCAAGTTTTATGAAATGAGAAATGAAATGAAACTAAATCAATTCTCGATTTTCACTGAAGTGGTAGAAGTACTTTGCACTACAGCACGTTGCTGTTAAGATGATTATCATTAACTTGAATTATTAACTGGATAAATAACTTTCACTTTAGAACGGATGGCTTATACTCAAACTTTAGAACTTAAGGGACTTGACTCAAAATTGTAGGCTAACTGTAAACTCAACGGAGAACTCTGTCTCTTTCTAGAGAACGGTCTAACTGGAGAACGCTGGAACTGGAGAACGGTGGAACTGTTGAACTGACTTTAGAACTGGCCAACTGTTCTGTTTTGGTTGGAATTTTCGCTTTTCTAACGTTGATCCCTCTACTATAGAAGGACTGTCAGTCTTGTTCCTTCGGATCTGTATTTGGATTCCTACTAGGAGTTCACAACCAAAATTTCAAACCTGAATAAATTTTTTCTTCTATTCGTGGTTATTACGTCTAATTTGCATACATTATTCTTCGCCTCAAACTACATAAGATTCACTGCTATTCAATAATTTATAAGTTCAGAACTCGTAATTTAATTCGATTACATATTACATTACGGGCATTACGGCCCTTCTTAAAAGACCCAATAATTTATGTCTTTATATTTTCGTAATATCGAATATAATTCGGTACATAAACTGCGATTAAACGCGAAATATTAAGAATAATTAAAACATCGGCATTTCGGTGTAACGAAATATTCAGGCAAATTTGAGAAAATATTGAAATATTTCCATTTCGTCGGATTCGAATGATTGTTATGTTTTCATATTTTAGTTCGCTGAAAATCCGTATGTTTACTTAACATTCGTTTTCGAGTTCCTGTTTGCTTCAAAAACAATTATTATTATTACCGTGTTTTCCCAATATGTTTTATTTAAATCCAGTATATTTACAATTGTGTAATTTAGTAAGAACACCAGCCTATAATATGTAACGTGTAAATTTCGTATGTAATTGTATAAATAAATCAAAAGTGTATTGAAATATCAAGCGGCAAAATTAAATTGTTTATTAATGTTACTGACCAACAAAAGATCGATAATTATTTCACGAGTGACGAAAATAATATTTTCTGTAGTGCAAACGAGAGAACAGTTCTCGAAATTCAAAACATACTATTTTCGACGAGTACAACACTATACGTTTTCTATGACTATATTTTGTTACATGGAGCATTAAAAAATAGACTTAGCAATTTCCAAATTTGAATTTTTGAATTATTTAAAAAAAAAATCTGATAGATCTAAAAATATCCTCAAACATATCGAATCTAATCAAATTTCAAAAAATAAATTTCATTGTCTTGTGTCCCGAAAACCAAGCGCTATATGTTTGGTGCAAATTTATGTCTTCAAATATGCAGTAATATTTCCTTTATTTCTCTTAAACAATCATTTGAGATATTAAGTTAAAATATTTTACCAATTATTATTGCTCCTGTAAAAATTACACCCCGTAAACATTGACCCCTATATGGGAAGTATATAAGGCAACTAACCTAGGCAAAGCCATTCGCACGTAAACCCCGGAAATGACAGAACATTCTGATTTCCATAAAACCCATTTTATCGGGGAATCTTAGGTGCATTCACCTGAATTTTAATACGTAAAATCGTTTTATTATCGGCTACGTAAATAAATTGCTTTGGAGCGTTTAGGGCCGAAACAAATGGAAATAAAATCAATTTGTTGTTGTTTCTTAGAAAATCCAACGTTGTTATGGCCGGCGCGTAGTAAAAATGGTCATTATGTCGTAAATAATAACGTTTGCGGGCTATTCTCGTTGTTTATTTATTTAGCTTAAACGGATTATTCACTTTTATAATTAATCGTCTCGTAGAATAACCTTGTGGTCAGATGGGGCGGCACTCAATGAGTTCACTTAAATTTCCCATATAGTATTGAGCTTAAGACGTTAAAACAAGGAAGTTCTAAACAGTCTGGCAACGGTGAGCTTGAGCCCAATATTAGAAATTTTACTCAGCAGTTAATACTGTAGACCAGAAGTATTTATTTTGCGCTGGTTGAAAAATTCATAATGCAAATCATGACAATATATTTGTCTGATCATAGTGCTAAGTTACAAGGAGCTAAGAACTATCGCATATCGAGTAAAGATTGAATCGTAATATAAGCCACGCCTCCCCCTGCAATATTGTATGCGTCTAGAAATGATAGGTAGCAATAATAATTAAGTAATTATTTCTCGAGCAGCCGGACCGTTCGGATCGGTGATTGTGACGGAAGATTTTGCCAAGGCTCCAAGAAGCGAAGCCAAGCCAAGCCACGTGCACCAAGCAAAGCCTAAAAGCCATTCCAAGCAAAGTGTCGACCGAAGCAAAGCTTTATTCCAAGGACAGTGCAAGTTTTATTGCGATCTAACAGCGTTTTTCATTTCCAGAAGTGACGCCACGCCACAACAGAAGCGACGCCAAGCCAAGCCAAGCGAGACGCGCCAAACAAAGTGAAGCCAAACGTTTTGTTTGTGTGTACTAATATTTTTTTCGTGTTTTCAGCCTTCTCTTTCATGAGAGAGTGTGAAATCTACGCGCGTCGAGCATAGGCAGTAACACTCTCGAGAAGAAGCGAGCCGCCAAAAGCGGCTGGCACCATGTCATCGGTCAATAGGCCAATTCAAACGCCAAGGGAAGAGGAACAAGCGAGTAAAATGTCACGATTGGGAGGAACTAGCCATGTAACCCTCGTGCCGGTAGTGCCGACCCGAAACCGGTTCGGAGTCCTGGAGCCCGAGGAGGTAGAGAAGATGGAGGAAACGACAACCCCAAGACCCCCCAAGACAGCAGTAAAACCACCGTCATTATTAGGTCCAAGATAAACTACGACCAATGCTGGAAATAAATCAAGCAAATCGTAAAAGCAACCACGGCCTCCTGACAGCATACCTGGAACTGGATAACGCAATCGAATTTTACACATTCAAGCCTAGTAGAGAACGGATCAAGAAGGTCGTGTTCAAGGGACGGGCCAGCATGAACACCGAGGAAGAAGCCAGGACATTAAAAAGCGAGCACGAGGCCATAATAAGTCCTGATGAAGAGGAGACAGCCACTCATATCTGGTGACCGCTATGAGAAAGCCAATATAGAGGATGAAGCATGTGAAAAATTCCATGATCAAGTGGGAAACCTATTTCAAGACATTGAGCTACTCTCAGTGTTATAGATGCCAGGGATTCGGCCACGGCTTCACTATATGCCGGCCAACGCTGAAATGCGTCACATGCGCGGGTAACCACCGGGCAAGCGAGTGCATCAGACGCAGAAGCGTCAATGAAAAAGCAGTCCCCCTCAAGTGCGCCAGTTGCAAGGAAGAACATGCAGCAAACTTCCTAGGTTGCAAGACCCTAAACGCCTATAAGGAGAAGACAACGCCAAAAACAGTAAAACAACCCAGAGCAATAACCAGGCCAAGCCAGAAGAGAAGGCGTCCAATATAGCCAGGTTATGAGAGTACTGCAAGCACCCGCCCCTGCCCCAGCCACCAACCAAGCAGCCGCCGCCGTTGACGCCATCGCCGTCGCGGCCCCCACCCCCAGGAAGCCGGTAGGACTAGCACCGAGCAGCGCCGGACAAGAAGACATCAGGACGCTCTTCAAGGAAATCGAGGAATTTAACACGCTCTTCAATATAACGGAGCTAATCTTCAAGGTCAGAACGCTGAAGGCAAGTCTGTCAGAAGCCCGCAACGAATGGAAAGTTATGGAAATTCTGATGTCCTATGGAGCGAAATAAGCCACTGAAGATTCTACATATCAACATCAATGGAATAAGGGGCAAAATCAGCCAGCTCAGATAACTCGTCGCCAAGACAACGCCGCCAGATATACTGAGTGTCAATGAAACAAAGTAATGGATCATCCACCAGGCATCATAGGATACGAGATGATATACAAGAACAGGCCAAACCAAGAACCGTATAGAGGAGGGGCACTATACGTGAAGACAAGCATCCAATTCGAAGAGCAAGCAACAGACACGATCAGTATTGAGACAGTGGCGATAACAACAAACCACCTGAAAATCATCTCAGCATACAACAAGCCAAATCAAGCCCTAGACGAGAACGAACTAGAAGGACTGCTCAACCATCCGAAAACGCTGCACGTCAAGCACACCTCGTGGAACAACATAACGTACAACAGGACAGGAACACGACTCAGAAACTGGATAGACAGGAACGACGCCAACCTTATAATCCCAGACCGAAGGACAAGGATTGCGCGGTAGCTCGCAGCCGACGCGACGCCACACTAGACATAGGATTAGCCCGGGGCATCTACGCCACAGCGATCATCATGACGGAAGTGCAGTCTGATCACCTGCTAGTCCTGCCAGTAATGTTCAAAACGATGCACCATTTAGGGTCACGTACAACTATAGGAACGCCTCTGGACAAACTTCAGGAGAGAAATCAACGCGGAGTTAAGGATAACTCGCGATTTGGACACCCTTGCGAAGATAGAGGAAGCCATAGAAGTCATCACCAGGATAATAAGCGTCACGAAGGAGCACCACTTTTCCAGGAACCCGGACCGGATCAAGGCAAGCCGCCAAAGCATATCCAAGAACAGATCGCGAGAAGAAACCAACTATGCAGGGCATATCAAAGTACACGTGACCCAAACGACAGGAAGAACCTGGAGGAATGCGAACTAACCCGAGCTATGCTGGATTCATACAATGACGAGACCTGAATTAACAGAATCAAAGCCGCGAACCGTGAAAACAACATATGGACGTACATCAAGAAAATGAAGAGCAGCAGTCCCACCGATCAAAGCGGCTAGAGGCGGCATCATCGTAGACAAGACAGAGAAGGCGGAGGCGTTCAGAAGCCTGACAGAGAATCTATCAGACGACAGGACACGAAGAAGTGTTCAAAGGACAACAAACGAGATAGAAGCGCTGCCGCCACAGGACACTAACAGGATAATTACGAGCCCCAGGAAACTAAGAAGGATGATAAGTAAGCCAGGTCATACAGAGCACCAGGACCGGACGGAGTAGTCATAAAGGAGGCCAAGTTCCTGCCTAAAAAAGCCCTTGTCCAGCTAACATACATCATCAACGCCTCCATCAGACTACACTATTTCCCGAGGGCATGGAGCCAATTGTACAGGCCAATTTTACTGCTACCCACCCTAGGAAAAATTTACGAAAGAGTGTTCAATAAAAGGATCAACGTGGAGCTCCAAACACTAGAAACCATCATACCAGAACAATTCGGATTCCAGCGAGTTAAATCGGCAGCCATGCAGCTTGACGGGATAGTGGACCACGCAATGACAGAAAACAACACCAAGAAGACGACAATAGCGACACAGAAGCCATACGACACAGTATGGAGAGAAGCCATGGCCATCAAGATGCACGAAGCAGGAATCACGCCGACAATCACGAATACCGTCATGAGCTACCTAAAGGACAGGACAACAACAACAGTGATCAACGGGACAGAATCAAGAACAAGGACAATAAGGCAAGGGCTCCCCCTAGGAAGCGTGATATCGCCGACGTTGTTCAACATCTACATCAATGACGTACCAAGGAAACAGAACAACCAGATAGCACTTTCGCAGACGACGTAGCAGCATACACATCATCCACACAACAGGTGGCGGCAACACAGCGAATAGAGCAACACGTTAGGATGATAGCAGAGCACTTCAAGAAGTGGAAGCTGAAGATAAACGAGACCAAAACGCAACTCATCAACTTCAACCAGAAGCGGCCGGATATATATATAAAAGAAGGTAAAGCGAATAAAAATTAATGTTAAATCAGTTCCTAAATCACCGAAAACATGATCAAGTTCCATTTACACTGTCTGAGTTCACTAGGACAATATTGTGTGTGATTACAAAGCATTAAAAAGGAAACTCCCAGAATATCTAAAACTAAGTAAATTGGTCAATTTTGATTGGAGAAAGATTTAGAATTGCTTGAGGTTAACGTGAAGTTAAATTAGAGTTAATATATAATAAAGAAGAAAATCAAAAAAGCTTAACGCTTCGGATTTAAACGAGATATGGCAACGGTGGCAATATCTTGAACAAGAATAGGTTAGCTTGAGACAAAATAGCATAAAAGATTAAAGAATTGCATACATATATCCACTAAATAGAGCTTCTAATTTTTCTTCCTCTTATTTTATACAAAGGAAATCAATTAAAAGCCGTTGTTAAAAATTCTCTAAAAATAGTAACATATGGTCGAAAATAATGATTATTAAATACAAAGCAACACATGAATGAAAATTCATAGTAATAATAATTGTACAATGATTGTTTCACGTTAGACACATAAAAGTGTGAGTCATATTTTTAAGATAAATAAATAAAAGCCAGAACAGCTTGGAGGCGTCTTAATTTACGACTTATCGAACATTTTTACAGCGATTTCACACTAATTGTCGGCATTACAACTCACCTTGGATCGAGATTTCTATGGAATAGAAAGAAATGGTTTTGTTTTGCAACTTTTTATATTATCCTCTTAAAACCTGTGACTAACTATTATCCTACTCAATTTTTAAATTTAACTTTACGGAACACGTATTTATTCCTATAGAAAGATATCGATTCTCTAAAAAACGACGGTTATTAACTCGTTTTATGATTTCCTGCTCATCGTATATATTATTATGTATGAGGACTTAGCTGAAAACCAAAATGTTATGACATCGAAAATCGAGGCGATCGTTAAAGTGCAATGAACTGTGTAATTGAAGATTGCCGGAAAATGCACCTATCTTCAAACTTCTCGGCTAGATTTTTGCATTCATCGTAAAATTTCCAATACGTATGTTAAGTTTCAAAGTATTTCGAGAACTAGCGGATTTTGTTACGGTAGAGGGTAAAAAGCTTTTCTATGTTTACCAAATACTAAAAAATCGTATACGGACCGAAGAATTAAAGATTCCGGGAAAATGAGCCATTAGTCAAAAATCTTACAATTTTCTATAAATTTGATACATTTCACATGTTTTTAGGGTAACTCTATTTTTATCAATTACTACAAAAATGTATTAATGTAATGTATTAATATGCTCATTTTACCTATGAATTGAGCCTAATACGCATTCAGCATTTTATACATTGGCCAAAGGTAAAAATTAGATTTTAAGTGTTATTTTATTTCGCACTTTATCAAAGGGTAGGATATGGTTCAACGCAATATCTGCTCGGATTGGTTGTTGGTTATTCATAACACATGCCATCTGTTGATAGGAGCGAAAGTTTTCGAACAAACAAAGTACACAAAAGTTGTATTTATACGGTGGTATATTTAAATATTTCAGACCTATCGATTAGTCCGTTGCGGTATCGAAGCTGGCACGACAGAGTTGCGAACGAAATGCTAATAAACTCGAAACTAGTTGCGTTTATTGACAGTTCAAGAAATAGGTTTTGCATAAGGTGAGTTGGGTTAGTTTGGGTTAGCGTGGCACATATTTTTATGTTTAATCGAAATAACGATTTTTCACCACAGTGACAGAAACACATAGATATGCTTACAAAATCGATAAACTAAAACTTTTTAATCACCATAACCAAGGAAAAAAATGTCTTGGTGATAAAATCCCGTACTTACCTGGGGTGTTGAGGAAAGTGCGGCACAAGGTGAATATTCTCCCTTATAATGCAATACCTTGAGACTAATCACCGCAGAGAGGAGCAGATTACAGCAATTAATCAGGACCAGGAGAAAGTTCAAACTTTAGGCGCAGCAGTTGCTATTGCTCTACAAAGCGCAAATAAGAACGTGCTTGGAATATTGATCATACATCTGGGGTGCCGCACCAAAGCACACCCTAAAACTGATGGATTCCATTCAGAAGAGAGCTGTGCATCTCGTAGGCCCCCGGAGCTGATCCGGAATCTGGATAGTCTGGAACATCGCAGACATGTGGCCGACATGTTTGCAGATACTCTCACGGCAGATATTCCCATGATTTGGCCCGCCTCATCCTGCCCCAAGCAACGCCTGTCAGACAGTCACGACAGATGGCAAGAACGCACCAGTTCGTCGTACAACTGAAAAGACCTAGAACATCGCCTTAGAAGAACTCCTTTGTCTGGCGCACTGCATCACTGTGGAACTCACTCCCAGGACATCTGTTTCCATTTAATTACAACTTACAACTATTTAAGAACCGTGTAAATAAATATCTTCGCACACACACCACTCATCGAGCGCCATAGGATCTCCCTTTAGTGTGTGTGCCACTGCCATAAAAAATATATATAAGTAGTTCCTTGTCAAGTAACCGTGCTTTCTAAAAAAATATTTTTCGAAGAAATATCAAAACTTGTTTTTTTTTACCTAAAAGTCCATTAAATTTTTTAATTTTCCCTGAAAAATACATTTTTTGACATTTTCCAAACAGAGAAACATTTTACGATTTTTCTGCAAGAAACTCTGTGGAATTTCCCTTGTCTTCTTTTTCTTTTTATTTTTTCCTCCTGTTTGTTATTTCTTATTTTAATATTTTCTTGCACTGTTTGTTTTTAAATTCACTTTTTCTCTTGCTTTTTTATACTTTTACAGAATGTTTTCGTTTTTATTTTGTTTTCGTTTTGCATTCATTCATGCTTTCTTTTTTGTTTACGTTTTCGTTTTCACTTTAATTAATTTTAATTTTAATTTTCAATCTTCTAATCTCTTAATCTCTTAATCTTATAATTCTACCTTCCTAATTTACTTATTTTCTCAGGCTTTCAGTTCCTAATTTTCTATAAGTATTTATAATTTTCTAATAGTTTTAATTGTATAATTTAATTGTATTGTCAATTCAATTTATATAAAATTTATCAGTCCTGCTATAAAGACCATAACAATTCAAAAAACGTCATTACATTTTATGATTTAGACATTTTTTCATCATGTACCTCAAGTGAAAATAGAAAGTTGTTGTCCTCTTTCTTCCTTTCATTTTTTCTATTATTGTTCCTTCTATTTGTTGTTTCCTATAATTAGCTAATTGTGATGATTTCGACATTTTTTCCTCAAGTACCCCAAGTGAAAGTAGAAAGTTGCGGTCCTTTTTCTTCCATTTTTTTTCAACTTGTTGGCTTTCTTTTTCCTTTAATTTTTTTAATTATTATTTTTCCATCTATTTGTTGTTTCCTATAATTGTCTAATTGTTTAATTTCACATTTTTCGTATTCGTCAACTCAATTTATATAAAATTTATCAGTCCGGCTAGAAAGACCATAAAAATTAAAAAAACGTCTTGACATTTGATGATTTCGACATTTTTTCATCAAGTACCTCAAGTGAAAGTAGAAAGTTGCTGTCCTCTTTTTTTCTTCATTTTTTTCTCAAATTTTTGGCATTCCTACTCCTTTCATCTTTTTAATTATTATTTTTCCTTCTATTTGTTGTTTCCTATAATTGTATAATTGCCTAATTTTACAAATTTTGTATTCGTCAACTCTGTTTATATAAAATTTATCAGTCCGACTAGGAAGACCATAAATAATCGAAAAACGTCTTGACATTTGATGATTTCGACATTTTTGCACCAAGTACCTCAAGTGAAAGTAGAAAGTTGCTGTCCTCTTTTTTCCTTCCCTGTTTTCTCAATTTCTTAGCTTTCCTACTCCTTTAATTTTTTAAATTATTATTTTTCGTTCTATTTGTTGTATCCTATAATTATCTAGTTGCCTAATTTTACAATTTTCGTATTCGTCAACTCAATTTATATAAAATTTATCAGTCCAGATATTCAGAAAACATCTTGACATTTGATGATTCCGACATTTTTACCTCAAGTGACAGTAGAAAGTTGCGGTCCTCTTTCTTCCTTCCTTTTTTTTCTCAATT
>MU183944.1:63523-85980 GCA_016904865.1 Pissodes strobi
AATTAAGATTTTTTTTATGTTAATTTGAAATTTAAGTTAATCTTGGCTTTAAAACAAGAATCCAAATTTTCGGATTTTGAAAGTCAGCCCTAAGATTTTTTTCCTTACTTTCAAATTCAAAATTAACAATTTTTATCAAATTGCGGCCCGAAATAAGAATATTTTCGATTTTTTGTGTAATTTTGACTTTAAACCAAAAAATTTGAAATACCCGTTTGAAATGTTAAAATTGAGGATTTGTTCTTAATTCTTGCTTGGAAAGTGTAAATTAAACTTAATCCTGATGTTACCTTAATTTTAAGCGTGATACATGCTGCTAGATTTACTTCTAATTTTTAATGCGAATTAGTCCTTCTAAATTTTAAACTCAAAATTGAAATGGTTTCCGTAATTTTGAGTTTTAAACTTCCAATGAGCGCATGTCGCTTTAAAACTCAGAATTAAGCTTCAATAAATTATTAATCTCAGAATTGAGCAAACATTATTATGTTATAAATAATGTTTGCTCAATTCTGAGATTCTAAGTTTTAAAATTAAAATTTTTTACGTTAATTTGAAATTTAAGTTAGTTAATCTTGGCTTTAAAGCCAGAAGCCAAATTATCTGTTTTTAAGAATATTTTCGTTACTTTCAAATTCAACGTTAACAATTATTATCAAATTTTGAGCCCTAAATCCGAAATTAAGGAATTTCAAATAGTTGCAGATTTGATTTTATTCTGACTTTAACCAGAAAATCTGAAATACCGGTTTAAAATTTTAAGAATCAAGGATTTGTTCTTAACTCTTGCTTCCGAAAGTCGAAATTAAACTAAATTCTGATATTTTTTCCTTAATTCTGAGCCTGATATACGTATTAAGATTTATTTCCAATTTCTTACTCTTTCTTCTGATCTTTCAACTGCAAATTGAAGCGGTTTCCTCAATTTTCAGATTTAAACTTTCAATCAGCTTCTCGCCTTAAAACTCAGAATTAAGCTTCAATAAATTATTAATCTAAGAATTAAGCAATCATTATTTTTCCTAAGTAACGTTTGCTCAATTCTGAGATGTATAATTTATTGAAGCTTAATTTTCAATGTTAAAATTAAGATTTTTTTAGGTTAATTTGAAATGGAAGTTAATCTTGGCTTTAAATAAGAAGCCAAATTTTGGCTGATTTTTTTTTACTTTCAAATTCAAAGT
Organism: Pissodes strobi; assembly: GCA_016904865.1. Lineage (NCBI taxonomy): Eukaryota > Metazoa > Arthropoda > Insecta > Coleoptera > Curculionidae > Pissodes > Pissodes strobi. The sequence goes on from MU183944.1 coordinate 64,708, forward strand.
TAATATTTTTTATCAAATTTTTAGCCCTAAATCCTAAATTTAAAATTAATTCCAGATTTGGTTTAATTCTGCCTTTTAACCAAAAAATCTGAAACACCAGTTTAAAACGTTAGAATTAAGGATTTGTTCTTAACTCTTGCTTCGAAAGTAGAAATTGAACTTAATTCTGATATGTTTTCCTTAATTCTGAGCCTGATACACTCAGTTAGATTTATTTCTAAATTTTTACTACGAATTAGTCCTTCTTCTAAATTTTAAACTCAAAATGGAAATGGTGTCCGTAATACTGAGTTTTAAACTTCCAATGAGCTTCTCGCTTTAAAACTCGGAATTAAGCTTCAATAAATTATTAATCTGAGAATTGAGCAAACATTTTAATTCTAAATAATGTTTACTCAATTTTGAGATAATTTGAGATAATTTATTGAGTTTTGATTTTTAAAATTAAGATTTTTTAGGTTAATTTCAAACTTAATTTTGGCTTTAAAACAAAAACCCATAATTGGGTTAGAAAGTCAGCACTAAGATTTCTCTCTTTACTTGAAAATTCAAAATTAATAATGTACGCTTATTCTTAAATTTTAAATTAAATTTTAAGAATTTTTAGATATTTTGGAATTTACTTTAATGATGACTTTAAGGCAAAATTTCGAAATACCAGTCTTCAAAATTAAAATTTGGATTTTTTGTTTTCTTTAGAAGCTCGGAATTAAGCTTAAATCTGATATTTAAACTTTTTTCATTATGAGGTTTCATGAACGCAGGCTTAGTTCTAGTTTCTAAACTCGGAATTTAGCCTTGTCTTAATTTTCAAATTAGGAATTAAAAAAAAATAATTAAAAATTTAGTTCAATAATTATTGTATCTTTTAAATTTGGAATTAAAAACTTTTGTATAACTCTGAACTTAAAACTTACTCTTCAACTTTCTAAATTAAAAATGATTCATTAATTTCTAATTTGAAACTTTTAATTCTGAAATTAGGTCATCATTGAAAATCCGAATTCCGATTTTTTAAATTAAATGAAGTTTAGATTTGGCTTTCAAAATCGGAATGAGGGGGAAATCTTTAACTTTGATTTTCACAGTTCAGTATTAGGAATTAAGCAAAATTGCACCATTTCTTAATTCTGACTTGGACTCACAGAATTAAGTTTAAATCTGACTTTCAATATAAAAATTGAAGATCAATTCTGAAGTACGAGCTTGAAACTCGAAACTACGTAGGTATGTTTCATGAATAACGAACTTGCAGAAGAAATTGAGCTTAATCTTGACTTTAAGTAATTTTAATTAACTTCAATTCTAGAATTCACAAATAATTTTTAAATTAAAATGCTCATTCAATGTTTAGCTTTATTCTAAGTTTAATGCCCAGAACCAAACGGAAATTCTTAATAATAGATTCAAATTGAGCAACGTTGCTTAATTTTTATTTAAACCCTTGGAATTAAGATTTGGTCCAGAAGAAAATGATTTTCCCTTAATTTTGAATTTGATACACGCCTTTAGGTTGAATTTTGAAATTTAAACTTAATTCTGAGGTGCAAACGTTTAATAAATCATTGTTCTGAGTTTTAAGGATTTATTAGTATTTTATAATTTAATTTTATTATCTTTTCTTAACACTTATTTTCAAATTCGAATAAAAACCTTACTCTGCTGCTTTATTTGATTCTGAAAATTTACCCAGCACACAGAAATTCTGTTTATGCGGGCAGTATCCTCCAGTTAAATGTGGCATTCTAGTACTGACCTGGTTGTAAGTTTATAAATTTTGAGCGTCAGTAGTGCTTGTCTACTGTCCCTGTAGATTTGAATAGTCTTGTCCTTAATATTCCTGAGAATAATCTCATTTGCGGCTATGTATGCATATAACAAAAAGTTCAGACTGAATTGCGTGTCCCTCCATAGACCATTTGAGTTCAATTCGCAAGCTTCGGGAGTAAATTCCACAGCCAGCTAATTCCTGGGTTTTTGAGCAATCTATGAAAAAGTTAAGGGCACCTTCGGTTATAGGCTTATTTGGTTTTATTGATACATCATATAGTTTGTCCAAGACAAACTTGAGAGGTACGTTGTCTGCGCTGGCCTTCCGACAGGTGGCGTCTAGTCTCTCCACAATCTACGCTGGGTTGCACCCCAACGACTTTGAGCCTTGCAATGTAGTCAGAGCCACCTCCTTTAGATTAATATATAGGGGTGTCAAGCACAACATTACTTCCATGACTATGGTTGGAGTTGTTCTCATAGCTCCCGTTATGGTTAGGTCGACAGTTATCTGTATCTGACTGAGCTTAAGCATTCTCCGTTTTTTTTTGGTCGACTCTTGCTCCACCAAACTACTGCTCCATAGGTAATCAGGGGTCTTATGATAACAATATCAATCCACATTACGATCTTGAGTTTCATTCCTCAGGTTATTCCCACGGTCCTGCGGCACTGTTTATGAGAAATGTATGCCTTCTTTAGTCTTCATTTTAAATGAAGATTCCAGGTTAATTTACCATCGAAGGTATTTTACCTCAGGCGCAAAATTTAGTTGTGTGTGTTAGGAAGGTCAGAGGGAAAAGTACCATCTCCGTCGTTCTGGGGTTTACAAACAGGGAGTGCTCCCGACCTAAGCCTGTCGACTAAGCAAAGGGCACTGCACTCCTTCTAACTTTCCATTGAGCAATATCGTAAGATCGTCTACGTATGCATTAGTGTAGAATCCATTTGAGTTGAGGCGATGCATGCGCCTCTTCGAGACCATGTTGAAAATCCAGCCAGTGACAGTAGGAGGGACGCCCCTCTTTGTTAAGGCTTCATTGATTTTTCCAAAGGTGGTTTTATCAAATGCACCCTCATTATCAATAAATACGCCTAAGATGGCTTTTAAGTAGCTTTCACAAATAAAATTTCATTCTAACGCTCTGTATCTCGGATATGTCAACATAAAAGTGGATTTTATTTCTCCCCAATTTGCGTTTAAGCGTTTCAATTCCCGTCAGGTTTCCACAGTCTTAGCGCGCGACCCGGCTGCATCGAAATTATCTGGCGCATTTTGGCAAACTCGGATAGGTGCAGTTTGACCTATATTCCAGATGTAATAAGGGAAGGTTAGAAGGACAAGGCAGCCAGAGACGCTTCTGCCGGGTGACAATTCCGTTTAATAGGTTTCAGCTGACGGACGGGCGGAATGCGGCGATAAAAAATTAATAAGTTTCATGTCATTAGGATGGAAGTAGGAATTTAGACTGTACTGTCTAAATCTCTTGTTATACGCGTGACATGATGATAAATGGCTACTCTTTACATAATAATAATATTGTTATACAGTTTTAATAGAAGGTTTTCATGTCATTAGAAATCTGCATCTGCAAAAGACGGTGCAATATCCTCTAAATACAGAAGTAAATAGGCCACTAAAATTGAAAAGCAAAACATATTTATAATCGAATTTAAATCATTGTGTTAGAAAGCGATTTATACACATTTTAAGACGAGTTGCCGATTATACACTAAAATTACGAGAATTTCGAAACATTAATTTCGTATATGTGATATAAACGGTGTAGTCTCGTGATTTAGGTAAACGCTACACCAATTTAAACAACTTAACAGCGTACGCAAAGTAATTTTAATCAGTAATTGTGTAAACAAAACTTAGTTATTATAATAAACAAGATCAAAGCGATTTAATTATGAGGTTTATAATTATTAAAATGGTACGTACGAGCTAGAGGGTGTCGATAACGTTCTTTATAGAAATAATATTTCTCTGATAATGTTATATGAATATATGATATTTCCAATGTAACAATCAACTTCTATACTTTTTGCGATGGGTTCATACATAGCTAAATTTCGGTATTGAAATTTATGAGGACCAGAAAATTTGGAGTATATTTTTGGGCGAGGATATCATTTTGGGTCGTTCTATCGACAAAAAAGTCACGATGATTGAAAAATCTGAAATAACAAACAGTTCGATAAAAAATTTCTAAGAGGAAATTATTTAAATGCTTCTCTGTTTTAAAAATATCAGGAAAATGGATTTTTCAGGAGGATCGTAAAAACATCGATCTCTGGGTTTCAAAAATGAAGGTTTTAATTTTTTTCCCGAAAAGCATTTTTTTTTTTAGCAAAGCCGTTTACTTGACGATAATCTACGATAAAAACCGTATAAAAACATACTTTGGAAATGAAGATGTATTTTATACAGGGTGAGCTAGTTGGTTTTAAACTTTTCGCCAATTCGAATTTTGGCACGACACGTCACCACTTTATAATTTATTACTGGAAAACCGAATAATCAGGAGCAACCAAACTTTCCTACATTAAACAGGGGCGATATGAGCAGAATATACCAAAACATCGCTCCGATCCGATTGTAAATGCCAAACAGGTACCCAAACTAACCCAAACTTAGATCAAGAAATGTGCCACAAAGCTACCCAGACACTCGCTGAAAGCACTCCAGAAGTCCATGATGAGAGCTTTTGAAGACATTCGATTAGAAGGACCACAAGTACGCCTCCTTGTGTACACATAGGTCGGGATATCTCATAATCACGTGTGCTGACGTAGACAGCGCTCAATGGCTTAAGGAAATAATCCCAATACCTAAACCCTAGGATGGAGCAGAGCTAAAGGCTTTAGAGGGGGATGACGCCCCAAAACCATGCTCCTGGACCGCCTATATACCCGAGGAAGACGGGGAAAGGCTTGAAGGTGACAGAGTCCTCAAGAGACTGCAGGTGGGGAACCATGAGCTAAACACGTGACTGTGGACAGTCTTTGAGAAAGGACTAACCGACCATGGCCAAGTATGGACCATGGACAATGACTCCCTCAATGAGTTAAGGAAGCTGGGAATGCAGCCCTTCTTCGGCATAGGAAGAATCAAAATCCGGGCGAAGGAACCGGGAGAAGCCAGCGATACCGGGAAAGACCCAGCTCAAGAAATCCACAAGGCAAAAAGAGGTCCATGGAGGATATTTTGCGTGACCGAGACCCCCATCTGTGTAAAGATACACAAAAGGTGCTAGCAAAAGGAAACTCTACAAACCGAGTCAAACTAATGAAAGGAGAAGACAACGAATACACAAAAACATGCGAGGAAAGTCTGAAGCTTCTCATTAAAGCCCACTTTCCACAAAATGACAACAGGTGAAGGTTATATACCTGCTGAAGGTAAACAGGATACCGGACCAGACACCAAAGTCATTCAAACCCATCAGCCTATCAACGTTTATGCTGAAAACCCTTGAAAGTTTAATCGATAGGTATGTAAGGCCAACTCGCTAAGCAACTGTCAGCATGCATATCAAGCAGGAAAATCTACGGACTTAGCCCAAGACGTTTTGAGTAGGCTGCTATCGAAATCCATAAAGGATAAAGAAATGGCACTAGCCACTTTTCTCGATACAGAAGGCGCCTTCAACCACTTGTCACCAGATTCGATCGGAAGAGCCCTTGAAGGAAGACAAGTCCCAGGAACCATCCGTCAATGGATCGAGGCCAGCCTTAAATATAGGACTATCGTATCCACCTATGGCGAAGCAACACTTAAAACAGCAGTGGGGAGAGGATGTCCGCAAGGAGGAGTATTATCCCCACTACTGTGGGACATTCTAGTGGATGGTCTTATCCAAAATCTTCGGGCAGAAGGCTTTCACCGCCTGGGCTACGCAAGTGACTTGACGATGATGGTACGAGGAAAGTTCACGGGCACCATATCGGAAAGAATCCAAAGAGCCCCTAACATCGTAGACTCCTGGTGCAGAGAAGAACAAATGTCAGTTAATTCACATAAAAGAACAGTAGTTGGAGAGATTTAACAGGGCTAAAGCAAATGAGGCTAGCTGGAGAAGATATACCCTTCTCTAAAGAGGCCAAATATCTGGGAGTCATCTTTGACCAAAAACTTACATGGAACACGCACATCCAAAAAGTGGCTCTAAAAGCCACAATGGCTCTAGATATATGTAGAAGAATGTGAGGGAAAAATTAGGGTTTGAACCCGAAAATTACTCTATGGTTATACACAAGGGTGTATGATAACATATGGAGCAATCGCCTGATGGATGAAACCAGACAGGTTGAGGCGGTGAGAAGGCTAAATGGAGTACAGAGACTAGCTTGCCTCTGTGTTAGCGGAGCCATGAGCACAACGCCGACAGCAGCAATATACCTTCCCCCCCCCCCTCCATGTTGTCATATAAGGCCAGGCCAAATCGGTCTGTTAACGACAACACAAGGTCAACACCACTAATAAGAGGACTGAAAACAATAAACTATACTGCGAGATTAAGGAGGATAAAATCCTAGGCATGCCCACTCCGCAGTATAGCTTTGAAAAGACATTTTCAACACAAATACCACCAAGAGACCTATGGATAAAAGGCCCACCCATAAGGGCAGACATAGTCTGGTATACAGACGGCTCGAAAACCGACCAAGGAATAGGAGCCGGAATCTACGAACGAAGGACAGAGACCAAAATCTCGGTACATATGGACACACTCGCCACAGTATTTCAGGCGGAAATTACAGCTATCATCCTCTGTATAGAGGAAATGATCAGGAGGAAGGTGAGCAAAAAGACAGTCGTTATCTTCTCCGATAGCCAAGCGGCAATCAAAGCAGAATCTTCCAATATAGTAACATCAAAGATAGTATTGGACTGTATAAATCTGTTGAACAAAATGGGAAGGCTTAATAGAAAAGTGACCTTGGCGTGGGTGCCATGACACTAAGGCCATGGAGGCAACGAGATGGCAGACGAATTAGCCCAAGAAGGCTCGTCCCAGCCACTAACAGGACTAGAACCATTTTGCGGAGTCGCAAGGGCCATAACCAAGACATCCATTTAAAAAGAGATAGAAGAAGCGTCCCAGAGGTGGTGGTTTAATCTACCGGGACATAGACATGCCAAAGATTTCATCAGCAAACCTTCGGCAAAATCAACAGCAGACTTGTTAAGTTATAATCGGAAGTCAATTAGAATCATAGTGGGGCTACTAACAGGACACTGCCGACTAAAGAGACATATGAGTCTGATAGGCCCGGCGGATGAAACCCTGTGTAGGTTCTGCCAGGAAGGGGAGGAATCGGCAAAACACATTCTCTGCCACTGTGAAGGACTTTCGAGGTTGCGTTTCGAAACTGCGGGGACAACCAATCCAGAAGCGTTAAGCTGCACCATGAAGCCACTATCGAGACTTTGGACTCTGATCAAGAAGACACGGTTGGACACAATACTCTAAGTACAAGGAGGGTTGCAATAGATCTTACAGCTCGCAGTGACATAAAGGCGATGATGCCCCCTCCACACATATATCTATCTATATATGTGGGAAAATAGGAGGAAATCGGGGTTAAATTGAACATGAAGAAAATCACAAAAAAAATTCAAAGTTTGCAATATTTCCATAATTTTACGAGTCTGAATAGATAGCTTTACTTTTGGTGCATTATGGAAAATTTGAAGCAACGTATTTCAGTATTTTGTCATAGAATTTAGGTTAAAATATGTAGAGTTATGCATTTAATTGCCTGAAATTTCATTGAAAACAGTTTGAAGCCAGAAAAATGGATCAGGATTGAGAAATATGGAAATTTTTTGGTAACTAGACTCAGCTTTTGGTAGATTGTACTGCAAAAATCGAGAAAAATAGTACTTTTAGCATATCAATGCCTATAGTTTTTGTGGTAAATGAATTAATTTGCCTGAAATATCTTTTGAAACGATTTGAAGATGGGAAGATTGGGAGAATTTGAACATTGTTCAAGCCATAAGCACCGGTTTCTGCCGATTTTATGGCACACTTTGAGATAAAATTTTACTTTATTAAACACTAAAATTATTTAAAAAAAAAATACTTGTATTTCATAATAGTAATCTCTGTTGAAGTTTTCACTTCTGTCGTGTGGTCTTAAGGACACACCGTCTGATTTGGTGCTCTATACACTGTTGCTTTTGGTTAATATTGGTTAGCGCTACCCTTGCCTCTTTCTGATGATAGTTTGCAATATTTGTCTTTTTCCTAACAATCTTATTCCATTTTGGTTGGTATATCAAAGTTGTAATTAGCTTAGGTAAATTTTAAAAGTTCTAGCTAGTTCAGGTTGATTTTGGTTATGATTAGTGTGCCCTAGTTCGAAAGTTTAAGTGCGGTTGCAGGCTTGCACTTATTGCGCTTAGCTTAGTGCTTAAAAATCAGTGTTAAATAAATCATCTCCCATTTCCAATGTCAAGCTTATAATTAGCAAGATGGCCAACCATGGCTTTTCTCAGAACAGCCTCCTCGGGCAACATTGCCGCTTTTTTACAACACTAGGCTGGGCGAAGGGTTAGACAGATTGGCTGACCTAGGGAGGACGCAAACGGGGTTCTAAGTTCCGTGTGCTCTCAAAACCACCCTCTCACCATTTCCAGATTCCAGATTCCAGAAGCATCTGCTGGAATAAATTTTTAAAAGAATACGGATGACGCTGACTTTATTATTTCTCAGTAGCGCAGCTAAATGCCTAAAATAAGCGACTTATGTAGCTTTTGAAGGGTTGAAACTAATTATTTATTGTATGGGTGGTTGTTAAAAGCTCTAGCTAAGTCTGAGGATTGTCGTCAGTTCTTTAGCTAAGCAAAATGAGGGACCGGAAATAGGAGCTCTATATTCATACAATCAATCAATTGGCGAAATAATTGAAGGTAACGAAATCGTTGATCATCTGGTTAGGGAAGATGCAAGGGCTCATTCTATGAACCAGATTCGTCCTGTGGAGCCAGAAAATAAAGGAGAATATCGAATCATGGATGAAGGGTCATAAAATAATTTGCTAATTAAAATCTCTAGGTCAAAACGTATCTTTACTGCATTAGAAAGCAGCTATAGAGCTTAGCCAGGATGAATTTGCCGTAGTGGCAAGCCTTTGGGACAGAAATGGTGCAAAATATACATTTCACTGATTTTGTGAAGTCTCTAGGGCTAAAAGTATTTTTACTGCACTCGGAAACAAACTAGAGCTGAGCAACGATGAATTTGTCGTAGTAACGTGCCGGACAGAAATGTTTCAAAAAGACATTTTACTGATTAGAACCATCTTGTGAAGTAACGAAGGATCACGTAACGATATTGGTCATTGTATCTATATAATCATGGAAAAATAGCCACAAAGTACTCTACCAATGGAAATCTCTAGGGCAAAGTGTATCTTTACGGCAATCGAAAGCAGCTAAAGATAAGCAGGGATGAATCTAGCCTAGTGGGACAGGTATGAACACAGAAGGTCTAAAGATAAATTTTACGTAATTGAGGAGATAATTATGATCGTTCTGATGGTTGCGTTCAATTACCTCTTAAAAGTGATTCATCATTAGGCAATGCCCAGTAAAAAGCTTTATGTTCAGCCCCAACTGCTCCATAGCGTGTGGCAAAATTTTGTTCTAAAAGCTTCCTTTTGTATTTTACTTTTCGGCCTTTCCTTCCTACAATTATTGAAAAGTAAAATACAAAAGGAAGCTTTTAGAACAAAATTTTACCACACGCTATGGAGCAGTTGGGGTTGAACATAAAGCTTTTTACAGGGCATTGCCTAATGACGAATCACTTTTAAGAGGTAATTGGACGCAACCATCTGAATGATCATCTGGCTAGAAAACCATCTACAAAAACCAGTTTTGAAGACGATCACTTAATGCAGGTGATCACTGAATATACTTAGAGGAGTCTTCAGGTTAAATAGCTGCTAAAGCTGAGCCAAAATAAATTTCGCCTTATAATGGATGTCCTGGAAAGACCCTCCGGGGTAAGTTATTTTGTGGATGATTCTTTGTGACTTCACAGGCCATAGAATTGTTGGTTTTTGGGCAATTCCTTTCTCTTTTGAGTTGATACTCCAAATGCCATGTTCGGTTCATTTTGCTCATCTCTAGGTTATTTCAGTTCATTCATTATTATGTAACCCGCGGAATCGTTCTCGCTCGTAGAATGCGTCTAAAAGGTAATGGCTAAAGCACCAATAAATTTTGAAAATTTATCGTGGAGAGTTGGTTTGAAGCTCAAATTGGGTTATTTATTGTAGAAGTGGCTTTAGATATAAACTTTGTTCGAATCGAATAATTTTTATCTAACGAGCCAATTATCAGTTTGTTGTAAATCTGAGATATTTAAGCACTACATGGATGAAGCTAAGCTGAAGTTGAAAATTTATTAATATATACAAAAACTTATTTGCCTACAAATTATTATATAATAGTTAATTTCTTGTGTATTATTATTGATCCTTTTTAACGCTAAATACCTACTTCGTTCCATCCAAATCCAATACTAAAATTCAGGCAAATCTGCGGCCAGTTTTTCGTTTTCGCAAAGTAAAGCACACCTTAATTACCACATGACCGGCACTCACAAAATATAATAATTAAAATGAGATGTAAATCAGCAACAAGTGATGAAACGACTGCGATAAAACCGGGTTTAGTTTATTAGTCCATGACATAGAAGTGTAAATAAAATGTTGTTTAGTTAACAGATAAAAGGTGTAAAGCTACGATTAATAAAGCTCTAATTAAGCTTCCAGTATGCTTGTTTTATTACAGATAGTGCTTTTTGCATTCGCGTCGGGCCAAAAGATTTGATTCTTTGATAATGTTTGAGAAAAATACATAGTTTTTCTATGTGGTTCATAATAATATTGGTCGCGAAATAGCATTTCTGTACAACTAAAGCCATGAAATTCCAGTAATTTTATGGTGGGTTTTGTTGAAAATTAAATCGGGAGAAAGTGGAAATGAAATGTTCGCCCAACTGTAATTAATTATAATTTCATTTATGAGAATTCATAGGCGGACATGGAATTTCGGTTGAGGTCAAAATAATGAAGAGGGGTTTCTATCCAGCGAAACTTGATCTGCGCCCCTGACAAAAGTTATATTTTTGTTGTAAATCTATCCTCTTTTTCACACTTGTGATATCAACAACGGGAGCGAGAAACATAAACAGACTCATTATAGTTTCTCCAAATTAGGCACTAAATTGACTAAATCTAATTATGTTTTATACGTGACATAAGGGCCCTTTTCGCGACCCATTTTTTTATTATCAATTTGAGTTTTATGGAATCAACTTTGTGGTCCGAATCCACAATAAAACTTAGCGAAACTTTATAAAGATATGAGAATAATGTTTCGGACATTGTATTTTATGTACCGGATAACGACAAGGAAAAGTAAACTTTCCTTTCGAACTAATCGATCGATACTCAATAAATATTATATGAATTCGGGCTGAAGTATTGTGACCGTATTTGTGGGATTGTGAGATATTATGCAGGGTAACATACGACAAACTATTATTCGAGATTTCTTATGTTTTTTAGACTTCCACAGTCCACATTAACTAATTGAGCTTTTAAGATTCGGATTTTTATATGCTCACCATTTCTGATTTCCGCTATTCTGTTTTTGGATTTTTAGACTTGATTTTTTTCCGATAATGGTAAATATGGGAATTAAATAGGTCTTATTAATGATTCACGTATAAAAAATATAATGATGTGTCTTGACTGTTTATGTAAATAGCAATGAGTAATATAATGTGTGTTATAATGTCATATTACCTTAGAGATTAACAAACTTGCTACTTCCAAATATTTATTCGATATTATCTATTTATTTCTACGTAGTTGACGCACATCATACTAATTTTTTTATCTGAATGTAATAAATGGGGCTAATGGTGTGATATTATTGCGCTATGGGCTTCTGTGCTTTTTTCTAAAGCCTTATTTTACAAATGCAAATAAAAGTATTGAATAATCAATCAATCCTCTTCCAGTAAATTTTTTTTCCGACGAATGTGCTGGCAAAAGTTTTATGTCTAGATACAAATACACAAAATGTAAAAAAATACTTAATAATTTCAATACTCCAGGCAATAGAGAATATTACCTGGAAAAAATAGTAGGATTTTGTTTTATAGGCTTACCTTATGATTTTTGGGTCGCTAATTCCGAATTTTTCACTTCCCACCAAAAAATCTCACCGGAAATACCGTAAATTTAAAAAAATGGCGCCAAAAGAAAATATTTTAAAAAATACAATAAATTTGTTTAATAAAAAGCCATAGTCGCTATAAATTTATTAAAGTGAGCCGGAAAATCTAAAAACATTTCAAAATTTACAAAAACTTAAAAGAAAGTCTCAACCCGCTTAAAACTCAGGAAATATTAAAAATATTCAAAATTTAAAGTTGTAATGTTGCAAAGTCTTTCAATTAACCTAATTTTTCACACCTAAGTTTCTTCGACGTCGTTTTACAGCTGTTGAAGGACCAGGCTCATCAAAGGCCTCACTTTCTGAGCTAGAATCACTCTTATTAGCTTCTGAAAAAAGAGGAAAAACTTTCAGTTACTTAATGAAAAAATATCCAATACACCAATTTTTTTTCTTAAAGAGACAATAGTCAGCCTTGAAGTGTTGTACACTTAGGGGAGAGAGGATGAGGACAGAAATATAGTGTGATGCATGGAGAGAAAATGGCAGGAGAATCAAAAGCTCACCTATCAAGGTTTCTGTATCGAATCTTTCTCCAGGGTGATCATCGTCGGATTGCTCCAGCGAGTCTTCTTCCCTGTCCATCTCCTCATCTAGCAATTCTAAATATACTTCCTCAGGGTCATCTTCGTCATGCTCCAGGTCCCCGATGTCTTCGTCCGGAGGGTTTTGACAGGTGTTGTTGCATTGAAGGCACATCACCGAACATCGCAGCCCGCTTTTCCGGCAGATGCATGCTCCGCGGCAACCTTTCTTGCATTTGCAAGATATGAGCTTTAAAAGCCGTGGTGGAAAGGGAGGCATAGAAGTAGTGACTGGAGTTAAGCCTTCATGTGTTCTTTTCCAGCCCCATTTTTCAGATTTTAACTTATTCGCCTGCCAAAGTTGTACTTGATGGTATGTGCGTTTTTATGTCATTTAGGTTTAAATATTTTATTTCCGATAAACCTGATGCATTCTTTTTTTTTTTAAATCTCAACGGATTGTAACCGAATTTTCCAACAATTTCTGCTGAGGGTTTTTTAGTAATTCGCTCAACGAATTGATCTGGAGCTATCGCAGATTTTGGCGTAACACATGGAATTCCTCCCATTGCGTAAAACGTCTGATAACCATCAAGGGCTTGGGGAATGAAAATCTGCGTTATCGAATATGAATTGTGAGAATGAATTTGGATCAATAACTAAAGGAGGGCGCATTATCGCCAAAATCTCAAACGTTGTGACTTCAGCATAAGAGGCGCAAAATCCAAGGGATTCGAGTGTTTCAATCAGTCTACGTGATCCAAACTTTTTATAAATGTAAGCTGCGACTGCAATTTGTACAGAAGACAGAAATGATCTGGGTCTAGCGACAGCTACTAAACAGTGTGCAAGAGACGTACATTTTGTTCGCCACTTATTCGTATTACCTTTTTTATGCTTCAAAATTACACCCTGTAGAAAAAGGCTGAGAGTGTCAGGAATATCTGAATCAGCACTTCCAAAAAAGTTGTCGGAAGCAGGGTATTGCTTTGTTTCATAAACTTTAGATCTTATGTCCTCCAAAACTATCTCAGCTCTGCCTGAACAATGCGCTTTTGTTCAGCTTTCTCGTCTTTACGTTTTTTGCCGGTGTAAAAAGCGTCTGTCAGTATTTTGTTGCTCGCGCCACGATATGAAATTATAGTGGACTTATTTGAACAGTCCGATATCAATATACCATCGCCATATTTCTTGATAAGTTGAGCTTTAATGGTTTTAGCATGATGATGGTAATCACATTTTATTTCGTTAATTAATTCTTGCAATGAAAACTGACATTTACTAGAATTTTCATCAAGATAATTAAAGATATAACTCATAGCTTTCTCTACCTGATCTACGCTGCGGCCTCGCTTTTGTTCGGGAGCTCCATCCGCTTCAGCAGCTTTCAGAGCAAGTATATTGAGCTTTTTCATGCAGGAGTTATGATATTTTGCCTCTTCTGCCACTAGATCTGTTACTGGATTTAGCTGGTTTACGATGCCATCACTCTATTCATTACTTATCCGTTTTGCGAAATACAACACTTCATTTCGAATATTTAATTGAGTCACCTCGACCACACGATCTCTCCGTTCGGGTCGTTTCCGCGCTTCATTTTTTAAAAAATCACTTTCGCGCACAAAATACAAAAGTTCTGGAAAGACAAAATTTGGGTCGCAGATCTCGATTCCCGCTGCGGAATAACCGGAAAGTTTGAGTTTTTCCGTTTAAATGACTCAATTTTGGATTCACATTACTTTTTTGACATTTTCTGTGCACAACGATAGTCTCAAGGTCAGTTAAAAGATAATTCTTGCGATCTTCTCTGTTTTAACTTGCTTCACGGATAGAATTCAGTCCTTTTTTTGTCATGTTCACCGTTTCCTCGTCTGCTAAGGAGCATTCGCAAATAAAACAATTTTCTAATGTATTCATTATTAAAAGACACAAAAATTCTTATACATACTGAAAAAGTCACATTAACTTTTACCAAACTAAGTACGGAAAACATACAAATTGAGACAAAACGAGACGTGCGTTCAATCAGACAACGCATTTTATATTAAGGCGGCTCAACGGTTTTACAGCGGCTACCAGGGTTGCCAATGTTCGTCGCGCGTCTGCTCTGCTGCATCTCAGAGCGCAGCTTTGACAACGCACTAGCGCCTTTATGCGTTTAATCATTTGAAAAAACATTTAAAACATTTTTTTATTGTATATTTTCAGCATTTTGTGCCATTTAAAAAAAATAGGTATATAAAAAATCAGATATTTTCAAAAAAACAAGCTATTTTTTCAAAAAAAAAAACAGTATTTCCGGTGAGATTTTTTGGTGGGAAGTGACAAATTCGGAATCAGCGACCCAGAAAACATAAGGTAAGCTTATAAAACAAAATCCTACCATTTTTTCCAGGTGAACCCTTTATTTAGTCCCTATTGCCTAGAGTATAGGGAATGTTGGAAAACGAATTCACGTACAAAAAAACTTGGAAAGCATAAATTTCATAACAGAATTTCAAATATAAAAACAATACAAATGAAAAAAATTGGAAAATTGTATAATCGATTGAAAATTTGGATGCCCTAATTTAATTAGACCCCGATATAAAGTACAACAGCAGCTTCAAGCCCAAAAAAGCAAGAAAAAAATTCTGATAATGAATTGTGATCTCATTCAATTTACTATGTGACCAAACACCACAGCAGCCTGAAAAATTTAGATGTTGAATATCGAGCCTTAAATTACAATTCTAGACAGTAGGCAATGCTCTACGAAGGCCCAATATGTTCGGAAATGTATGACAAATTTAGGCTCAGCTGTCTGTGTACGTCTTGTTCATACGGGCCTGGCTAGCCCGAGCTGCCCTAGCCGAAGCACTTCATGTTTCGATTAATCTTTGAATACTTCCTATACTACTCTTCTCTTTCCTGTCGGTCACTCTGACCTTTTTCTTCCGGCTTTGGAGTGGCAGAAAAACTTTTTCTCGATTTCCAGATATTCCCAGTTCTGGGGCATGACGCGGTTTTCCTCCTTCTTCCTTACACCTTTTAAAAATACTGATACTGATACTGATGATATAATGATGATGGACTCACCCAATACAAAATATTCTGGAGGTAAAATACCCTCCCATGCGGATCTCCGAGTGGAGGGTGTACGGGGTGGATTCACATCGAAGGAAAACAACTTAAGAATTAACTTCAGCAACATCAGAGGTCTTAATGCCAACATCAAGTTTGGGTTAGTATTTTGGGCCAGATTTTGGGATTAACGGAAACCCAAGTCAGCTTGTCTACTGACTATATGCTTTCCCCCAATTACGAACTTCACACCAAGTTCCGATTTATTTATTTATTTATCAGCACAACTCTACAAACACCATTAAAATGGTAATTACATGCAAAGTATAACTTATAACATAAAACACTGACAAAACCTAAAAACAATTATAATTAAATCTAGAAATTAAAATTAAATTAAAGTTTAAAAATAATCACTTAACATATAAGGTTAAATTATGATTTATAGTCTATTCCTAAAAGCGTTCACGGTAATACCAAACAGTTCAATGTGACCAAAGTTTTGGTTAAAATTATGCGCAAGTCTAGTCAAAAATGTCTGCTGTCCATAATTAGTCCTATGGGTTTTCGCAAAGAAAAGTTGTCTGAAACGAGTTGGTCTTGGCGGTACAAATAAATGAATTCCACTTAACAAATAAGGGCAATCAAACGAATTTCCCTAGTAACATCTTTGTATGGAAATCTATGCTTATATAGTAAGTATTTCACGAACTTGTGCTGAACATTTTCTAAAGCATATATGTGACAGGAGTAGTGAGGACTCCATACTATACAATTGTACTCTAAAAAACTTCTTATTAGGGAAGTGTAAAGGCAGTCGAAGATGTGCGCACAATTTCGCCTCAAAAATCATAAGCTTTAACCGTTACAGCCTCAACATGCTTAATAAAAGTCAGTTTGGTGTCAAAAACAATACCTAAATCCTTATACGTATCCACTCGTTCCAGTACAATACTCTTAATTGAATAGCTAAAAATTAAAGGATATTTCTTACGATAATAATAAATCATAACTCAACATTTTGAAACATTAAGTCGAAGAGATTTTTATGACAGCAACTTTCCAAAGCACTAAGCTCACTTTACAAGACAAGGACATCATCCTTAGACCTGGTAACATAGAACATTTTAAGATCGTCAGCATGCAATAAACACATACATAATCTAAAACTAGAGATAACATCGTTTACAAAAAGTAGAAATAGCAGTGGACCTAAATGCGAGCCCTGGGGAATTCCAGAGCTCACACAAACCAGCCCAGATGCTTCGCCACACAATTTCACACGGTGAGTACGATTCCGCAGATAAGATGCAATCCGCACCAGATAGGAGCCACCAATACCCAAGGCTCTTAACTTCCTGATCAAAAACCATGAGACACGCTGTCAAAAGCCTTGGCCAGATCCATGTAAATAACATCCACTTGATGACCAGACTCCATGCCCTGCACTATAAAGTCTTGAAACACTGCCAAGTTGGTCGCTGTTGACCGTTTCCTAAAAAAACCATGCTGCTCCGGTACGGTATGCGATCTGTAGGTCTCAAACAATTCATCGAATATAATGGCTTCAAATATTTTAGGGATGATTGAGAGGAGTGAAATTCCGCAGTAATTAGAAATTTCTTTCTTGCTGCCCGACTTAAATATAGGAAAAATTGTAGACATCAGAAAACGATCTACGGAAAATTCTGCATGAAACAGCAGCCAGTGTATGACAGCAATTCTTCAAAAAGATTGCAGGAATACCATCAGACCTCGGTCCCTTATTACTGTCTAGGTTTAGGATCCTCTCCACAATCTCTACCTCAGTAAAAACATGTGAGGAGAGGGAAGCACCCGAGTTGACAAAAATCTCATGGCCAGGGTCAACTCTATCACTGTAGCAAGTACCAATGTGCTCCGCAAAAGAGTCAACAATGGCTTTTGGACAAGTTAAGTCGTGTCCTCTAAACTGCATTGTCGACGGAACATCACTATCTTTGCGCAGAGAGTTGACATAGGATCAAAAGTATTTAACATTAGTTGAACATTGGGATATAAGTTTTTTTGGTACAAATCTGTCCAATGCCATAGAGAGCACACCGTAAAAGCTCTGAACCATACTATCAACCTTGGGTGACTGAGACAGAAAAGACCAGTCATAACTCCCAAAATAGACATTGATGACTGCATAGTCAGCTTTATCGAACTGACAGACTTCAATATCAATCCTCCTATCAGCCAGTTTAGATCTCTCCTGGGTAATAACAATTTCCAGAGAAGGGTGATGAGGGTCAGTATCTGTCAAGGGTAGGGTCTCACGAGACTCTCGAAATTGGAGATTTCTCGTCTCGTCTCGACCCGATTTCGAGACGAGATGGAGACGAGACTGCTAGGGATTTTTCGAGACGAGATCGAGAAAAACACTTCGAGACTTTTCGAGATCGATTAATTTTTTCGAGATTTCTCGATCTCGAAAAAATGTAGGTGCTGCAATAACTCACAGCTCTTAACATAACATAGAGACGTTCAGATGTAGCGCTCCGTTAGCACGTAGTCACGGACTGACGGACTCATCAGTCGTCAAATAATTTCAAAGATAAGCAAACACTCCTCCTGCATCCCGCTACTCCCGAGCCAAGTGCCAAGTGGTCCTTATTTCAGATTCAGTTTTCGTTTATGTGCTGACTCGTTCGCAAATTATATTTTGATTAGATTTAATACCTCGTTTAATACAATAATTTGAATGTCTTGTACAATGCTATTTTATATATTTACTACAAAATAAATAATTAAAAGATAATTATTGATACTTTAGAAATTGACTCACGATACTGTTCGCTCAGTCTGGCTTTTCAGGGTAAAGAAATGCCATAAAGTGCCATAAATTTAATATATGTACTCCTAAGGATATTCTTGTGGCACCATTTTTTCATAAATTTCACTATGTAGGTATATAACATATACGTATACGTATACTTTCGATTGCTTTCGAGACTCTCGAAATTTCGAGAATCTCGAATCGAGTTCGAGAAATTGTCTTCAAGAAAAACATCGAGACGAGAGTTTGTTAATTTCTCGTCTCGGTGATCGAGGCGAGACGAGAAATTCCCTTCGAGACGAGATTTCTCGTCTCGATGAAACCCTAGTCACCCTCAAGCACAGACGCAGAAATATCATTGTCACAGAAAACTAGATGTATGTGTTCGATCTGATCTGCTGCTCTCTGATAAGCTTCAAGACATGAGGCTGGTGGAATATAAAAGTTTCCCACAACAAGTTTCAATCCCCCATAATGCAGCCTGACCCACAGGTCCTCAAAATAATCCGGGGAGCAAGACGATTTGAAAATAGTGGACCCCAAACAGGATTTGCATGCTATAAGGACTCCGCCACCCCGATTTCCTCCAAACACTGGATAATCTCTGTCACATCTAAACACACAATATTCGGGTCCAAAAACTTCAACAGATGCAATACTTTCCGATAGCCAAGTCTCTGTAAGAACTATTATGTCATAATCCACAGACTGGATTGCCAAAATTTGCGTACGTCCGCAGTAACCTCTCATGTTACCGAGAAAACAGCTTGGAATCGGCAAATTTTGATGTTCTTTGACTCAAGCTGTCACTTAAGGATGCTACTAAATTTATCTGCATCCTTTATCTTTCTCCAAATGAACCCAATTATAAAGAACTCTTCTCCTATCTCCCACTAACGTTCGACAAACTTCAAACCACCCACCCAGATGCTGAAATAACATTCGTGGGGGACTTTTTTGTTCACAACATCCCTTGGCTATAGTTTTCTTCCAGAATGGATGATATGGGCACAGAAGCTGAGGCTTTTGCAATAACCTGCGGCCTGGCTCAACTTGTGGACGAGCCAACACGGATCCTGGACGTTGGAAACGATCAGGCTTACCTGCTGGACTTGTTCCTAACAAACATCCCCAAACTCTTATAGGATAAAAATTACATCACCACTGGGTAACTCTGATCACAGGCTTATATCAGCTTTGTCCACCTGTCCAACTCCACCGTCCTCTAAAGCGCTTCCTCGCAAAGTGTGGCATTATAATTGCTGAAACCATTACAGAGGTCATTCTTATTGGGATAGAGATTTCAATCCCTTTCTTTAATAAACAATCCTATCCTGGAAAATCATGGTTCAACAAAAGGTATTTCAGGCGGTTTCCAAAAAGAACCAAACTTATTGCAAATGGCGCAACAACCCTTCGGTTGTTTCGCATCGAGCTTTTCTGGATGCACGAAACAGCTGCAAACTAATTATTGATCAATCCAAAGCTGATTTTTATCAGATAGTCCGCGAGAAGCTTTTGAACTGTCCGAACGACTCAAAATCGTTTTGGGGATTTGCAAAGGCCATCGGGAAAAACTTTTCACCTTCAAGTTTTCCACCCCTATTGCGCGAAGACAATTCCGTTGCAGTGACTGCAAAGGAAGAGACAGACTTGTTTGCCTTAACGTTTGTACGAAATTCCACCCTTGATGCATAAGGAAAGACTCCACCAATGTTGCCTAGGATCGCCACAACAATACTAGAAATAGTTTTCAGCAAAAAAAGATAAGAGGGTTACTTCGTCATCTTGACTGCTCAAACGCCGCTGAACTGGATGGAATTCTCCCCATGCATTATTCTCAAATAATGCGCACTGGAGCTGACACTTATTCTAACCAAACTATATACCTTATCCTACAATAGAGGTATATTTCCAGCCCTCTGGAAGCGCACTAGTGTACAACCTGTACCTAAGAAGGGAAAGAAGGATATTGGCAGTAACTACCGTCTAATATATTTAACCCCAGTAGTGGCCAAGGTAATGGAAAAGGTCATTAACACCGAGATCCTGAAATATCTTGAACAGAACAACATAATATCTGATAGACAATATGGATTTAGAGCGAAGCGCTCAACAGGAGATCTGATGTAATATGTAACACACATCTGGAACTCAACCCTGTAAAAACACGGAGAGTCCCGAGTCGTTGCTCTTGACATCTCCAAAGCCTTCGACCGGGTGTGGCACCAATCGCTCCTGGACAAACTCTCAGCGTATGGCCTTCCACCGGCTCTGCATACACTATTGTCTAGTTTTTTAGATAAAAGGAGTGTTCAGGTCGCTATCGATGCTGTCTCGTCCGAGGCATTTGCCATTAATGCTAGTTATCCGCAGGGTTTGGTTTTGTCTCCAACTTTGTTCCTGCTGCACATAAATGACCTACTAAAACTTACTGAAAACCCCATTTACAGCTATGCAGACGATAGCAGTTTTGTATCATCCTTTTCTTCTGACAAATCATTATCATCGGCCACTCTGGGACAACTAAGAAGACAACAGACTGACTCAATCAATCGAGACTTAAACACGATTCTTGAATGAGGATCCAACACTCTTGTAACCTTCAATGCCAAAAAGACACAGCCTGCTGTGTTCTCCCGGAGAAAAACTAAGGAAAACTACCTTGACATCATCATGGAGGGGGAAATCCTTTCTCCATTCTCCAATCTTTTGCTTCTTGGAATAACCGCAAGCACTAACTCTTCATGGGATGAGCATGTCCGAGGTCTCGCCAAGTGTGCCTCTCAAAAACTAGGTGTACTGTTCCGTGCCAAAAAATACTTCAGCTCCCATCAGCTGCA
>MU183944.1:107986-138332 GCA_016904865.1 Pissodes strobi
GCGCATATGTTACCCAAGTTAACTTCCTCACATATTATGCATATAGAGCATCCCCTCCATCAGACCATGCCACGCTTACTAGTTTAAGCCATGCCACGCCTACTGATTTTGCGGGATTGGTCCAAGGTCCGACGTCCTTGGTTACTGGGAGATCAGTAGGTGAGGCTTGATGGGGTGGAGGGGATGCGATGTATATAGGTATAAAAAGGCATGCATAATCAAAGCAAAGCAGATCAGTTGTAACATTCCCCTGATATTGTTGCTTGATTGATCCAGGAAGCAGGAAGAATAATTATTAAATAGTTATTTCAATAACCCAAGCTGGTTTCAACATTGTTAATAATAATGCCTAATTACTCTTTTAGTACAAATTCCTTTGCGAAAAGTCACCATGACAAACTCCAAGATTAATTAATAGCTTAAAATATAGGTCGTTCTTAATGAAACCCTTTTAAAACGTATTAAGGATCCCGCGTTAGCGTCAGTAATATTTTTCAATAAAAGACTCATTATTACATTCCATTAACGTGTTTCGACTGAAAAAAGGTCCTTAATTTCGTGACGAATAAGGGAGATACAAAAATGTAACTGCGCCACGCTGTCCTTTTTAAAGCGAGCAAAATGAAAAATGGCCGGTGTAATTTGTCTTTTTTGTAAGGTAGGAACTATTTATTTTAAAACTCATTTATTTAAAAAATATGGATTAAACGTACAATTATTATTTAGAGTAAAAGGAGCATTACTTGCAGCTAAAGCCATGAAACTTCCAATGGGGGACCGCGCTCCCGTTCTCCTATTTGGAGCTCCGCCTCGATCTGAGCTTCACCAAAATGACAATAAATTCGCCTGCCTGAGTAGGCTAGGTAGACATAAATGGAGAAATAGATTCCTTGTAATAACCAAAGGCCGCTTCTGGGGCTAATATGAATTTCTCAGGGTGCCCAGTATACTCACTAGAAATCAGCGGGGGAATCTGGGTTAAAGCTATCTGTTTCTCTGATCTATCTCGATTCGGTTCAAGCACCAAGAGCCCATCCACACTCGGGAGCTTTTCATATGCGGTGGCCTTCGACTGGGGGTTTTGAAATGTCATTTCTCATGCTTTCAGATATCTACTATCTTGGGACATGTCTTACAATATTTCTGTCACTACAATGTTCGTATTACGAGATGTCAAGTCGTTATCGAGTCGAATACTCGTTATTTAGAGGTTCTCAGACAACGTCCATCCCGTTAACTGATCTCACTGGGAATGAAGGTGGGCCCACCAAAGCATCCCCCGCTATTCAAGGGAAATTGTAGATAGCAGCCACCACAGAACAACTGTCAGCAGCAGGCTGAATCGAATACAACCCAAGGTTAGCGGGCAATAAATTTGTTTTGGGAAAGAAATTTGAGACACCCTGTAGATGTAAAAGAGTTTCACGTGGTTTTAATTATCACCATTATAGTAGTTGAAAATGTGCGCCAATTCACTGGATAAGCCTTACAGATATACTAGGAATGTCTAACTCTCCAATCTAATATTCTTCATATAGCAAGTTTTATTAGGATTCTTTCTGTTATTACTAATTACTTAAGATATTTTAACTGATATAAAACACGTATTAGTGTATTTAGGTTTTTAGGGGATTTCCGCTCCACATGCGAGATTTGCAAAACGTGATTCGAAGCCTTAAGGGCTCTGAGAAGCCGAATTCCGCACTAAAACGGTTTTTAAAACATGTGTCGGGCGCTCGTCGCGAGTTTTTAGTTATGATAACCTTAAGAGGGGCCTTACGAAGGGTTTTTAAAATTACCTTGTTCTTGGGGCTTGTTGTGATTAATTTCGGGATGAAAGGTATGTGTAAGGGGTGTAAGGGGTGATGGTTAAAGAGTAGTCAAATGCTAACCCAAATGTCAACCTCACCTGCTCGTGTGATAACCAAAGTTATCCGGTGCATCCTGCTAGACAACTAACGACGCTCTGGCGACCGAGTCACGGCGGTATAACCGTTCCAAGAGGCACTGAGGAAATGCAGAACCACACGGAACCTCCACCAACCCCCAATGGCCAGCGGCTAAAATCCCCGCATGGTTCTACCATTAAAGGCACGGCCCTCAGTCCCCGGCAGCGAGCTGGTCCTTGGTCAAGGTAGCGACCGAGAAAGACGGCAAGCAGAGGGTGCGAAGAATCCTCGATTTAGACCAGGCTACCATGGATTACGACAAATGCATATCGTGACATATAACGTAAGAACATTATCATCGGAGGAAAAGTTAGTGGAACTGGAAGAGGAGTTGAAACATATAAAGTGGGACATTGTGGGTCTCAGCGAAGTAAGACGAAAAGGAGAAGAACATCTAACTCAAGTCGGGTCACCAACACCAACTGTTCTACGCGGGTAATGACGGAAAGGCAGGAGGTGTTGGGTTTCTTATACATAGAAAACATACCGAAAATATCCAACAACTAGAGGGTACAAACTCAAGAATAGCATTCTGCACTTTGAAATTGAACACCAAACATAGCATTAAAATAATCCAAGTTTACGCACTAACAACTGCTCATCCAGATAAAGAAGTCGAAACCTTCTATGAAGATCTATACAGTGCAATTGGGCAATCCTCCACAAAATACAGCGTAATAATTGGCAATTTTAATTCCAAGCTGGGACGCAAAGCAAATGAAACTGAAACAGCATTAGGTCCTTACGGGTATGGACAACGCCACGAACGAGGTGGAATGCTTTTGAACTTTTTATTCCAAAATTTTTTCTTCACAATGAACACCTTCTTGAAGAAGAGGCCTCAAAGAAAGTGGATATAGACTAGTCCAGACGGTATAACTAGGAACGAAATAGGCTTCATAATTACAAACAACAGAAATATGGTGCACGATGTTATCGGTTCAATAGGAAGTGATCATAGACTAGTCAGAGCAAAAGATCACAATTAATCTTAAGAAAGAAAGAACTAAAATAATGAACAAAAAACATCAAATAGGATGGACTACTATAGAAAATACCAAGGCCTATGAGGAGGCTGTTCGAAATAGTCTTGAAGAAGCAGACTTGGAGGAAATGGACGTAGAAACAATAAACAATCGCCTGTTGGAAGCCGTGAAGAGTGCAGAAGAAGTACGAGGGGCAGAGGAAAGGAAGATAAAATCAGCACAGACACAAAGAACCTTATGGAGAAACGAAGAGAGCTGAAGAACAAGAACGACAAAAACAGAGACGAATTAGGATAGTTAAATGGAGATATCAGCAAGGCGGTAAGAAGAGACGTAAGGCAATATAACACCAATCAAGTAACGACTGTCAATGAAGAAAACAAAAGTTTAAGGGTGCTAAGAAGAGGCCTCGCTACGGGTAAGAGAAATATATCCAAACTTGCAGACCATCAAGGACAAATAACATCAAATAAGGCTGAGATTATCAAGATTGTAGAAGAGTTTTACAGCTGTACGGAGAAGAGAACAAAAACGAAGTTATTAGTATACCAACCATCGTTGGTCTTTCCAAACTTCACATACGGCTCAGAATCGTGGACACTTAGAGCTAAAGAACGCAAATATATTGATTCCTTTGAAATGTGGTGCTACAGGAGATTGCTTAGAATTCCCTGGACCGCGAGGAGAACTAATCAGTCGAACTGGTAGAGCTAAGTGTGACCACCAGACTATCATCATTATGCATGAAGAAAGTGTTGCAATACTTTGGACACGTAGCTAGAAGACGAGATGACAATATAGACAGGCTTATAGTGATGGGGAAGTACAGGGAAAGAGAAGTAGAGACCGATCGCCTATGAGATGGTCTGATCAAATCAAACAAATCACAGAGCAACCCCTTCACGTATCGTTTCACCAGGCTGAAGATCGAGAAATATGGATGGAGACAATAGAAAGAGGAATAGAGGCATTCCAAAGAGGTCACGACCTTCATGATTGAGGAAACGAGCAAAGAGAGGGAGAGGATCAGGAAAGTTGAAAATATAGGGTAAGAGAATATTCCAGAGATCATAACAGCGGAAATCTCAAAATCACTGAATGAGATGAAGAACAATAAAGCAGCTGGGGATGACCAAATTGTTATTGAGGCAATTAAGGCAGGGGGTCATACGTTACTAAAAGCTCTGGCTCTGTTATTTAACGCGTGCCTCTTAAATGGAGCAACACCGTCGAACTGGGCAAAAGCAAAAATAATGCACAAAAAAGGGGATATATTACAGTTGAGCAACTATAGATCGATCGAACATGCTACAGCTTGTGTAAGGCTTCATGAGGACACGGAGACCTTTCGTATTGAAAGAGGGGTTCGTCAGGGAGACACAATTTCTCCAAAGCTATTCACAGCCCTTTTGGAGTATGCATGTAGAATCGTCGGCTGGTATGGAATGGGTATTAATATAGATGGAAAGTTTTTATAGAACCTCAAGTTTGCGGATTACATCGTACTTATCGCTGACAGTTTTGACCAGGGACACACGATGCAGCAAGGACTCTTCCCTGCTTCAAGATAAACTTTTCTAAAACCCAATTTTTGACCAGCCTGGTTCACGCCAAGAACATCTCCGTAACCTTCTACAAATATCTGGGCCACGAGATAAGAATAGTTAGGAATAATCAAACATGCGAGCTAGTAAGAAGAATAAGCCTAACCTGAGCTGCATTTGGAAAGCTAAGATACCTTCTCAGATCAAGTATCCCAATGAGTCTAAAAAGAAAAGTGTTTGATCAGTGTATTCTGCCTGTAATGACGTATGAAGCAGAGACTCTAACGTTAATAAAAACAACGGTGTCCAAATTGCAAGTCACCCAAAGAGCGATGGAGATAATAATGTTAGGGGTATCATTACGTGATAGGATTCCTAATGCCACCATCCTCAAGCGATCAGGAGTAACAGACGATGTTGTAAGGATAACCACTCTAAAGTGGAACTGGGCTGCCCATGTAGCGAGAACAAGCGATGATCAATGGACAAGGAGAATTTTGGAGTGGAGACCCCGAATATAAGCACACAGAAATCGAGGACGACCTCCAACAAGATGGACCGATGACATAAAGAGAATAGTATCGAACTGGATACAGGAGGCGCAAAACAAGATTTGAACATCAAGGGCTATGTGTGATATGCCAACTTCTGGCAGTTTGCTTGGCAGCATTCTGACAGAGGTTTTGCGTAAGCCGAAAAAAGATTTTTGGGGATGAATGCGTGATTTGTCTTTTTTAGACCAAACTATCCCCGAACACGCAGAAGCCGTGCTGGTTTCATATGGTATAGGAACTAGTAATAAATAAATTTGATTCTTGTAGTGATATAGCTCCAGCCGCAACAGTGTAGCTTCGCTATCTCCCTTATGCACTTGACTAACTGATCGCTGTTTGAATCGCTCTCGAGCCATATATTCTTTTTTCGGCTCCTATGCCTTTTCGCTTTTCACCAGTGGGCCAAGAAACTAACGTACAGATAAGTCAGTCAGAGGGCTCTCTCGTCCAAGCTACGGCTAATATGAATGCCCAGAGAAGAACATATGTAAAAGGGAGAAATCCAAAGAAGTAGACTGAGTCAAGGTGCTGGCAACTAACCTTTTCACGGGGTGTTACTGCATGGTGCGCATTGCAGTTGAAGATACCGTAGAATTGCTCGTATTTGGCCGCTTGAAATTTTTTTATCTAAACGGGCTCGGTTTACCGACGGACCAGATATGTGCACCCTATATGGTTATTGGCAAGGTCGGCTTGCTGGCAGACCAGAGACGCGAACTCTGTGTATGTTGGAAGATGGTTTGGACCCGGTTAATTGATAGAGGAGGCTGCGTGCTGCCGCAATTTATGCTTCGCATTCGCTGACGTTGGCCTACTTTCAGGTACAAACTTTTCTTGGGTCGTCCTACACCACTGGCATATCAATTTTCTTGTATGTGAACTGGCTTGCAGCCTGCAACTGAAAATGTTGTGTTACTTTTTGTAATTTTAAAACGAACTCTAGTGCACAACATCATATTCTTTTGTCTCAGACAGGCAGAGAGAGATATCATCGTTGTTATTATAATGATTTCCGCACTCGGGGATTCTTGTTAAAGAAATGTGTCCGGCGTCGACTTAATTAAAATTCACTTCGTGAAGTAGCTTTACCTGGCGCATAAATTTTCTAAAACATTTTTCGTCTCGGTCGGCGTGTGTCATTCCGCGGATTCCAATTTACTAAAACGCAAAAATTAGAAAGGGAAACACTCGAGCTTGTCACATTGTTTTTCCGTTCTTTTCACTTTAAAATGTACCGCAGCTCTTCTGAAATCCGGGATTAATTTAAAAAGCATCGCTTGGAGTCACCGCGCTCGTTTTTAATAGTTGGTTAATGTTACAGGATACTTTACTAGCATTCATGAATTTTGCCGAGCAAAAGAAATGTGTGAACGAATGCCGCAAATGACTTTCCATGGCAAGTAAGTAACGTAAAATCGAAAAAACAGTTTGTAATTTTAAGCTCTTTTAATATCTTACTATTACTTACTGATGTGCTTGACAACAAATACCAGAAGTAGTGCTTCGATAGCTAGTGGTTATCAAGTTTGGCGAGCAGTCTAGATGTTCCCGGTGGAATCTTCGAAATGCTCCAAGATTTTTATTAACTAATTAAAAATAATATTTTTGACAAGCTCCCCATGTAATAATATCCGCATTTCAAATTCCGGAGAGTATTTATGTCGCTTCAAAGGTATTAAATAAAATTTAATTTTACCGGATAAAGTATGCCTTATAAAAATGCGGAACGTGCTGATCCCAGGCTCCTGCTCTAAAATAATTCTAATATTTCCCGCAAGACGTTTGGGTTATTACGAATATAATAAAATCACAAAGGGAGCTATTTCATGAATCTTGTTAGGGAGATTGTTGTAAATTAGTAAAACTATTTTTAATTGTTGTTAAAATGATCGCTCTAAATATTTTAAACATAATTTCAGATCTGATTTAAAATGAATTTAATATCACCCTGTAGATTCGGTTATGGAACGCTTTTTTGTAGTCTGTGCGACTCCAATCTGAATCCATGTCTTTCGACATATTGACCTTTTTTTTCGGAACTGCTAAACAAGTTAAGGTTAATATTATTTTGAAGGTAAATTTGAAGTATAAAAACTGCATAAATTAATGAATATTGCCTTTTAGAGAAACTTATAAATACACTAAACCAAGTGAAAAAAGGCATTTCGACGAAAAGAATTCGACTAGAGAAGTTCTACGAGAGAAGTACTCCTCGACCACAAGTGCTCTACAAGAAGCTCTCAGGTGAAAAATGCAGTTGAGTTCTGCCGGTTCACATAATACAATAAAAAGCAAGTTTAAAAGTATAATTAAAAGGTAAAGAACCATTTCTCCGTACCTATTTACAATTAAACAGTGACTCAGCTTAAAATCTATTATTTCGTGTTTAAAGTAAATCAGTGTTCGGGCAGTCAACTAAAATATTGAGGTTTGAAACAGAGAGAATATATCATAATAATTCCCTATTACCAATGAGGCCTATTCGCCACTCTCATATTAGTCCAGTCATTTAAGTTACAAGTTTATAAAATAGTGAAAGGTTGAAGGTTGCAAAGTAATTATATCGAAAAAGATAATACAAAAAAGGTTAATTATAAATACACGTAATAATGTTCCGAATGCGTATGATTAGTGATTAGACTCTATAATTTGCTATAATATCTTATTGAACAGTCGAGTCGTGTATATCAATATAATACGCCATCTTATCTCATTGAACTGTTGTATAGACAAACTATATTCATTTCAATGTTTCATATTTGCAATGATATTCCATACTTCACTATCTTTGAAACCCTAGTAATATTGTACATATGCATTGTGAACTACTAAAAAGCATAAACCTACTAATTAAATATCACCCTGTCCTAAGTTTGAACTTGAATTTGACAAATGTTATATAAATATTCACAGTTAATTATAAACAACTAGACCGTTCGACGGGAACGATTTTAATCCTTAACGTTGCAGCCATCAGCATTTTGTAACATATAAATACGCAGGCAAACGCCAAATTCATCAGGCTTTCGGATCTCTCTCAACAACGCTCAATTTAGCTGGGGGCAGCACACAGGTGTGTCCACTTCTAGTTGTTCTATCCCACAACCTCCATATCTGTGAACACCTGGACATAGGTCCAGGGTGATCAGGTCCTTACCTAACCTGGATGTACGTGTGCATAGATACACGGCACCCGGGGGATTCTAAAAAGTAGTGAGAGTCGTATCTACGAGTGAAGTATCAAAATTTCCAGTAAGGGGATATAGGCTACGGGGCATGAGCAGCATGTAAAAGTGGGACGATTTTTACATTTGCTTCATTTTTCTATTTTGTACTGTACGTAACTGAATAACTATGATCTATTAGGTAGAAATAAATAACAGGCAACAGTTAGGTACAGGCTAAGCTCACGTTTTCAGGCTTGCCCGATACATTTTAACATTTAAATATTTTTGTATAAGAGATATTTAATTGCAATTATTTTCGTTGTTTCAAATATGGAGTAAAGGAAATATCGGTGAGGGATAATAGCAAAATTTTTATTCAGTTAACTTACCCACCCAAAGCCATAACACTCAAAAGAAAATTTGGTAACCTACCAGTACGTTACATGCGGACAAAACTTGAAAATAATGAAGAATTTAAATTACTTGAAAAGGTGGTGAGGCGATACAAGTTCAACTTGTTGGATGAAGAAGAAGATGCTAAGAAGGCAATAGCGGCGGCATTACCATCCGGATCAAGCGGGGTAAAGAGAAAACTGCCTATTATAGAGGAGTTGTTTTCGAGGGAGGAAGAAGAAGAGCAGGCTGCTGTGGACAAGAGTAGCAGCACCCAAAATTTAATGTAGTTTTTTTTAATAAATGAAAATACTAACTATTATTTTATAGGTTTTTTTTTATTTTCATTAATTCTTTTTACAATAGGTATACGAATGGTAAAAATTGAATGCGTTCTCTAGAGCACATTTTAAATTATTATTAATGTGCATATTACAATGATATGACTTAAAAATAGTTTTTAAATTATTCACAGTTGGATAGCAATTGTTCTCATCTTCTTCCAAGTTAATGACGACATTGGAACTCTTCAGATACTTTTCCAACCAGTCCTTTTTTTGCCTACCCCTTACAAGCACAACCATTTACGTGAAACCAATATAACGTGTAGACTAGTAACTGCATGGTGGTATTGGTAAGTAGTAGTAATGGTTGTAGCTACTGGTGGTGGTGGTGGTAATTGTAACGTTGTCAGATAGTAGGGGTACCATTAAACTTCTGTTTTTACTATACTAGTCAGTGGATTGTATTTAACTTTCTTATCATGTAAAAATAACAAATAGGCACAAGTATCAGCCGTAATACTTTGATTGGTTTCAAATTTTAAGCGTATGTCCACTGTACCACTTTTCAGCATGTCAACGTGATAGCAACAATCCACCACCACTAAGGGTGCCTGTGTCAAAAAATTCGCCAACGTTAGACACGGTTGTCCAACATTTTTATAATAGTACACCTGTTGGAATCGGGCATACATTTCGTAGAGTATTGCATATTGCTTCTTGGTGTAACTCACGTTTAAGTTATCATACGGATAAACTTCAGAATTCAGGTATGCCTTAAAATTGGTTAAGTTACAGTGATCAAATCTGCTGGCATCTCTTTTTAACTGATTTTTTCGTTTAATTTGGAATCCAAAACTTAAAAAACGAGGTTTCTCCAACTGATTTACAGCCTTCACATTCCAAGTGTGTTGCATGTTTTCTTGCAACAGGAGATACTCGTGAAGCTCCCACCCTCGGAAAGCAATTGTTAAGTCACGTCCTTGTTCCACATAATTTAGCAACTTAAGTTTAGATTCTTCATCCATTTTAATGTGCTCGATTTTCCAAGCAATTTTATCAACGCGAATATTAGGTTTTTTTAGGTTGGGGATTTTTAAAAGTAGTGCAAGTGCCTTAGAAATCCGTGACAAACATGAATTAGAAACGCTAAAAGACTTACCATATAAATATCAAAACGAATACATAAATAAAAGACAACCCACCCCACATAAACTTTATTAATAAAACAGTGACCAAGGGCCTAGAATAACTTTGAAGTTAGCCTCCCTCGAGAAGACATGCATTTAATAATAATTGGGTATAGTGTAAACTCTTAATTCATCTATAAACATAAACACGCATTTATTAATATACAGTCTAACCATTGTTAAGTTTGTTTGTAAATAAACTTGTTATTGTTTTTATCAACGTGTCTCCTTTATCATCTCTTCTCAATTTGACGTAGTACGTTCCCAATCTGTGCTACTCTCCCGCACGCTAAGTAAGGCGTGGCGTCACAAGAATAAAATACAAATCGTGCCAGTATTATGTATACGACGGGATATGACTAATGGGCCATAAATACAGACAATACAGGTCGATCACCCCAATTCAGAAATAATCGTTCTGTGAGATTTCAATGCCCACAACACCAACTGGCTCAAACATCACAACAGGACCGACAACGAAGGTAGAGAAGCTGAAGCATTTACCATCAGCTGCGGGCTTACCCAACTTGTAGACGAACCAACTCGAATCTCAGAGAGGGGCAAATTCACTGCCCTCCTGGACCTTTTTCTAACCACCAATCCTGACCAGTACACAATTACAGTAGGTCCGCCATTAGGTGCTTCCGACCACAACCTTATTACAGCGGTTTGTGTATTGCCACTTCTACAGAAGGATCCAGCATTGCCTCGCAAAATCGGACATTACAATTCTGCAAACTGGGAGGCTTTAAGAGAGTTCTACTTAGATTTTCCTTGGCTCGACATCTGCTTTGACACTGCTGCGAATAGATTACGCAAGTAATCTCCTCAGGAATGGAAGCATATATGCCAAAATTCCATCAAGTTACCGTCAAAATGAAAACCCTGGTTCGATAGAAGATGCGAAAGAGCTGTCGATAGGAAATAACAATCCTACACATACTGGCAGCAAAATCAGACCGCTGAAAATTGCAATTATTTTGTCGAAGCTAGAAACGAATGCAAACGTGTGATCGACGACACTAAGGACAAACACAACCAAAGGATCAGAAATAAGCTTCTGTAATGCCCCAGTGGCTCCAGGAATTTCTGGTCGGTCGCAAAGACAATAAGAAATTACTTTACAAAAACGTCTCTCCCACCTTTGACAGGCGAACGTGGCATCACGGCGACTTCGGCCAAGGAAAAAAGCAAACGTGCTCGCCAAAATGTTTCCATCGCACTCTAACTTAGACCTCCCCCAAGGCAAGGCTCTCCCCACTATATCGGACATCAACACTACCATGGCAGAAGTCAAGTTTCATCACCGTGATATTCGTAAAATCCTTAAAGAACTAGATACGCAAAAGGCATCAGGACCTGAAGAAATACGTGTCATCGTGTTAAAGAACTGCGCCAACACAACAAACACCTGTTCTTCCAGACTTTTTTCTCCATTTTACCGAAAGGTGATTTACCCATCTTCTTGGAAAGTCGCTCGAGTCCAACCTGTTCCAAAAGAAGGCAAAAAAACCACGCTCGCAAACTATCCCCCAATTGCCTTGCTTCCCATACTCTCCAAAGTCATGGAACGTGTAGACAATCAGCAACTACTCAAGTACCTCGAGAACAACAGAATAATCAGCGATAATCAATACGGCTTTCGCAAAGAGAGATCGACAGGAGGTATATTGGCCTATGTCACTCATATATGGAGTAGGGCAATTGAGAACTAAGGAGAGAGTTTGGCATGACATATTGCTCAACAAACTGCCGTCCTTCGGACTGCCAACCTCTCTCTGCAGCTGGCTTGCCAGTTTCCTTAAGAACCGATCTCTGCACGTTGCAGTTGATGGATACATCTCAGACAAATTCACCACTAATGCTGGCGTACCTCAGGGTGCAATACTTTCACCAACTCTGTTTCTCATCTATATTAATGACCTGCTGACCGAAACGAATAATTCTGTTTACAGTTTTGCAGATGACAGTATCCTTGTCTCCCAATTTAGATCAGAAGAACCTTTACCAGCGACTGAGACTTATCACCGCAGACAGGAGCAGATTACAGCAATTAATCAAGACCTGGAGAAAGTTCAAACTTGTGGCAACAGAAATTTGGTCCGGTTCAATCCAGCAAAGACCCAAGCAGCCACGTTTACCAAGTGGGCCAATACGGCGGGCCTTGACATCATTATGGCAGAATCGACCATTCCTTCATCCTCGTCAATCGGACTACTGTGTGTCTCGGTCAACAGCAATATGTCCTGGCATGACGTTGCTAACTTCGCAAAATCAGCCTCCTAGAAGCTTGGTGCGCTATTTCGCAACAAAAAACTGTATACACCGCAGCAGTTGCTCTTGTTCTACAAAGCGCAAATAAGACCATGCTTAGAATATTGCTCACACATCTGAGATGCCGCACGAAAACACCCTAAAGCTGCTGGATTCCATTCAGAAGAGAGCTGTGCGTCTCGTCGGCTACTAGGAGATGACCCGGAGTCTGGATAGTCTGGAACATCGCAGACATGTGGCCGAGATGTCCCTGTTTTACAGTTACTTTTACGGCAGAAGTTCTCAGGATTTGGCCTCTGGATCTCGCCCTGGCAGCGCCTGTCAAACAGTCACGAGGAGCGCACCAGTTTGTCGTACAACTAGAAACACCTAGAACATCGCATTACAAGAACTCATTTGTCTGGCGCACTGCATCACTGTGGAACTCACTCCCAGGAGATCTGTTCCCCCTAATTACAACCTACAACTGTTCCAGAACCGTGTCAATCAACATCTTCGCACACAGACCGCTCGTCGAGCGCCATAGGATCTCCCTTTAGTGTGTGTGCCACTGCCATAAAAAAATTATTATGTTAATATATCAGGTTTACTGTAATAAAATCCCATGCCTTTTCTTATCAAGCAAAGTTGCAGAATTTCACCTTCTTTAAAAACGCGAAGCCGAACCCACCAAATTATTAAATTATAGTCTACCTAAGGCTCCCTTCTTATCATACCTTGAAATCGCTCGCAAGGATATATTCAATCTGCAAAAATGTTGCCAAGAAACTTTTACTCTAAATTCTACTCTCATATTAGTCCAGTCATTTAAGTTTTAGGCCTATAGAATAATGCGCAAGGTAATTAAATCGAAAAAGTTGATACAAGTTAAAAGGTTAATTATAAATACGCCTAATATTCGTAAAGAGTATGATAGTGAGAACTCTAACTATGAGTAAGCAACCATAAAATTAATATCAATCAATATTAATAATTCAGTAACTCTATAGACTATATAATTCGTTATAATACCTTATTGAACGGTCGTGTATATCAATACAATACGCCTTCCTATCTCATTAAACTGTTTTATTTGTTTCCATGTTTTATATTTACAATGAATTAAAAATATATATTAAGTACAAAACCTAGGAATATTGTGCATATGTATATTTTATAAATTCGATGTTGCCAATAGGCCAAAAATTTAATACATTAATATATCAGATTTATTGTAATAAAATCATATGCCTTTTCTTTTCGGACAAAGTTGCAAAATTTCACCTTCTTTAAAAACGCGAAGGCCTACCCACCAAATTATTAGCCTACCTATAGCATCCTTCTTATTTTATCATTGAAATAGCTAGCAATCTGCGATAATGTTGTCAGGGCAGTGTTTTCTAAATTCTCGAAATTGTCAAAATTTACAAGAATGTCCTCTTTCCAAGGGAGGGAAGTTTTATTTATCTCATTTCACTATTGACACCTACTAAATAGGACAAAACATAACCAACACCATTTATTTTTATTAGAATACATTTTTATTGAACGCATATTAAATTAGGCACAACGTTAACAGATTCAACTATTTTGTTGGTTCTTTCGTCGTCGTCCTCAAATCTTCATCACCGAACAGTGTTGGCAATGTTGCCATTTAACGGACGATTAGTTCATCTTGTAGTAATTTTAAAACGTTGATGCTCATCAAGTAAATCATCTGACAACCCTTTATAAGCCGTCTTGGTCAGACAGATAACAGCTGTCAATATTCTTCCTTACCTCTTTTAGTTTTTGAGTTATATCTTTTAATATATGTATTAATTTAGCAAGCATAACATTCTCAATCTCACAAGATTCGATTTAATACATTTCACCAGATATACAAAGTAAAATAAATGTCTACCCTTTCCACGAAAGTTTCCATAAATCTTGAAGGAACTTAATCATATTAAAATATCTTTTTGTTCACCGTAACTCTCAGTTTAAGTACTTTTAACCGCTATCGAGTTGAATGTTTCGGAA
Organism: Pissodes strobi; assembly: GCA_016904865.1. NCBI lineage: Eukaryota > Metazoa > Arthropoda > Insecta > Coleoptera > Curculionidae > Pissodes > Pissodes strobi. The sequence goes on from MU183944.1 coordinate 122,326, forward strand.
AAAGTGTCTTGTTGAGACGAGACAAGTTTTGTGAAGAATTTTTGCTGCTGCACTTATAATACATTTTTTGCATAATTTTAATGCTGTTCTTGGTATAAATAAATGTAATTGCTTAAAGGATTTGAGGTAATTTAAAACTGGCTCGAGGCTTCACTAACTTAGGTGTTTATCCAGGTTTTTACATGCCAGCAGGGAGATAGCTCCTTAAGTCCAATACCGCATTAAGAAGCACTATCAGGGCAGGTTTTTCAAAATATTTCTACATGCGCCTATACACTATCCATCTCTTTCGGCAATGATGTTGTAGATATATTTTTTGAATTACATAATTACCTAGATTTATTGCGCCAATACCTTTAGTTATGCAAGACATTCTGATGAAGGTTCCTTCTTCCTCAGGTGCCTAGTTCTTTTTTAAAACATTCCTCCCTGAATCTCCTTGCATTTGTACACTATTCACATTTTTCGATAACGATATTGTTGTGGGCAGATTTGTAAATTTCACAGTATCATTTTCGTTACGTCAAGCCCTTTAAATCATAGGTGGACAAAAAAAATTTTTTGGATGTAACATCAAGCTGAATAGCATATTATGGTAGAATGGACGTATCCAAATAAAAAAATGAGAAAAAAAGTTGTAACACGTAAGGTTTTCTCGTTACATTTATAGAACCACATTTAATGTTACAATACCTGATGTGTATAGAACAATTTTTTTTTTAATTTTTTTAACCGTATATTCAAGAAAAATATAAAGATTAAAAATAATGACTTAAAATATTAATTAAATTTTATTTTTTCCTCTTATGAGGGGCCATATCTTCTCTCTTCAAAAACCAGCAGTAATCATCCATCATGGCTGGATCCCATCGTCCTTGATAGCGAATTTCCATTGTCCTAATATCTTGAGGGAATCTTTCACCCTGCTTGTCATTGACAGTTCCCAAATTTTCAGGAAAAAATTACAGATGTGAATGGAGGAAATGAATTTTTAATGACATTCGGGCACCAAACGATTTGTAGGCATCTAAAAGTTCATTAACTAACTGTTGGTAGTTTGCATCCATATTGTTGCCCAAAAATCCTCTTACGATACTATCAAATGAGTTCCATGCTCTGAGTTCCTGCCTGGTAAGCCTCTCTGTAAAATTAACGTCGTCCAGCAATTTTCTGATTTGTGGTCCAAAAAATGCCTTCCTTTAATTTGGCATCATTTAACTTGGGAAAGATTTCTTTTAAATATTTGAATCCATCACCATCTTGAAATTCACTTCTTTCTGGCCGAATTTTTGTTATATAATGCTGATTTTCTGCACGACTGTCCCATAGACAAAGAAAGCAGCAATATTTTGTAAATCCTCGCTGAATCCCAGTAAAATTCCTATAACTTTTAAGTCCCACATATCTGCCATTTATACGTGTTGTAGTTTATTTTATCCAAAACAGTGCGCATATTTTCAAAATTTTCTTTCATCGTCACTGAATGGGCAACTGGTATAGAGGGTTTTAAATTTCCATATTGCAATAACACAGCTTTTAAACTGTATTTAAACGAATCTATAAATAAACGCCACTCAGAGGGGGAATGCTCAATATCAAGTTCCTGCATTAAACCATCAATATCAACGAATCACACAACGAATTTTTCATACTGTAGAATGCAGAAAACGGAGCATTTCTTTTTCTGAAATTCGTAATTTTCGTTTCGTTGGCTAATAAGTTCCATTTCTGAAGACGGGAACCAAGAAGTTCTTTGATAACCCCAAATCACCATAAATATTTTAACTCACTTTGACAATTAAATGTGGTTCACCGGAACTGGGACCTGGAGTCAAAGTAGGATCGGTGCACTGTTCTTCGGAGCTGCCTGATGATGCTGTGTCTCCAGTATCTCCCAAGACAACATTTTTCGGATCTCAAGGTGCGATCGGCACTGGTACATCTGCATTATGAGGAACAGGTCGCATTGCAGACTGCAAATTTGGATAGTCGATCTTGTGCTTTCCCTTTTTGGAATAACCTTCAGTCTTTGTCAGGCAAAAATAGTGTAATCTACTAAAATGCATAAGCTACTAAACAAATATCACCCTGTCGCAAGTTTGAACTTGAACTTGGAGATTGTTATATAAACACTAAAGGCAAACTATAAACAACGCGAGCAATCACCGGGAGCGACTTTGAACCTTATGCATGCAATGATCATCACTTTGTTTTATATAAATACGCTACCGAACCCTCAGTTCGGCAGACTTTGGTCTCATCTCCAGCTTCCAAGGTTAGTCACTTGACGACTGCCTTCTGGGATCTATACGCTCCTAAAGTTAGCCATACGACTGCTTTAGGTTCCATTCCTTTCCTTCCAAACCTGGTACCGGTTAGTCACTTGACGACTGCTAGGACCAGAGGTTGCACAACCTCCATAGTAAAGTCTTGACAAGAAGTTTGTCAGAGTGTTGGGAAAGACAAGTGTCTAAATAGTCAGTTAAAAAGTTTAGTGAAATCTCTGAGTGCTCTTAAATAAAACCCAACCCTTAAGAAAAACTATAAATTATAAGACAGTAAACAAAGACCTATAAACAGTACCTCAAATCGGGAAAACATGCGCACCATAGTAATCGGGTATAATAGAATCTCATTTTTTTCTGACCAATAATTGCTGTTAAAGTGTTATCGTTAATACATTGTTATTGTTATAAACTAAACGTGCTTACTCTTCTTACCCCACGTAACGCGATCCCGGTCTACCTCAGTTACCCCCCGGCACGCTAAACAAGGCGTGTCCTCACGAGTAGAACATCCAGTGGTAGATTAAAGGAAGCATTGAGACCCCGTCATTGTACTAATCGCGACGAGGCTCTTCTCTGAGAAGTTATTCTTTAAATAAACGCGCTACCCCCTAAGCTACTCGTGACAATAGCAATCGTCTAAATGATTAGTGGGTTCTCGCCATACCATAGGGACAGCAAAAGGCATGTTTTTCTCTTCCCATTCATCCACTGCACCAATAATACGCTGCAACTAACACAGCACACATGGAGAGCCCACTGCTTATCTTGATCTCCAATTAAAACAACAAAATATAGCAAGTAGACTTTTTTAACACTTTCAGAAAATGGCCTGGCCTGTGATTTCACCATAAATTCTTCACAAATATAACAAAATTTGTCAGGAGAGATTTTGCAACTGCGGCGCGTTTGTCTCGACATTTCCGTACTTAAAACACTTTCTTCTCTACACACAGAGAACCTCTCACTTCAAAACTCAACAGAAGACTGATTTCTAAACAACACAGTTCAGGTACTTTTCCTGTTATAAAATGCATCTTTTTTAACCTTCCCCTCATTACATTGACTTCCCGCTCGACTACCTGCAAATGTAAAAGGGTCTTATTGGGCTATTGAAAAGTGGTACGTTTTAGGGCTTTAAGAATATTTTTCCTATTATTAGAAAGGTATTTACATTTTAAAAATAAAGATCTGCTTTGTGTCACTAAAATCTTGTCGACCTGTGATTCTTCGAGATGTTCCATGCAGATCTTGAAGATCAGAGTCTGGGTTGCCTGGATATTCAAAATTATATATTATTTTGCAGGTACCTATTATCTTCCTCAAAACATTCCTCTATATCCTCCTTCCACTCTGACATATTTTTTGAATTTCACAATGATATTGTTTCACTGTGCCGAGGTCATTAGTTATTCAAAGCATTCATACGCAAATCTTCACGTGATATATTTCACAGCTTCCTAAGTATCTTCAATTAGTTCCTCTTCTGCAGATGCTTATTCTATTTCCAAACGTCCATCTAATGATATTTTAGATATATTTTTTCAATTCCTCAATGAGCTAATTTAGTTGTGCCACGACCATAAGTTATTCCTAATTCAGAGATTCCGAGGTATGAAAAATTGCATCTTTTGAAAACGTTTCTCCAAGTGTCTCCCTCCATTTATAGACTAATTACTTCTTTCAATAAGTTTTTGGTATGGACCTTTTTATTTATTCTGAGATACTCTGTTTTCCTTATTTCAGTCACTTCTTACATTTTTGATGTAGATTTGTGCTGTGGTATTTTTCCTGAATTTCCTCGTCACATTTCGTCTTAAATCACAACAGACCCTCTTTTATTTACTCTGTCCTTTGCTTGATAAGTATTCTTATATTCTTGTCTCTTTCCCACCAGTTTTAAAATTTCATTATTTATCCATCCTTGCCTTTTCATTCTCTTGCCTGATTTTAAGCTATCTGAGATAACGGCATCGGCATCTTAAATTTTGCTCGTGTGTCTTTATGTATACAATCACCTGTCACAGAATATCTCTTCCAAGCGAATATTTGTCGCATAGATCATAGCATTAAATCAGGTTCGTACTTGGTTCTGTTTTACACTAAATAATGCCCTTAACCCCAATATTTACTAGACATGTTAGTCTTCAAATCTTGCCTCTAAAAGTTTTTTGCATACCCTTACACTTCCACGCCAATGCAGCGAATGATATTATTAGTGCCTTGACATACAGCCAGTTTAGTATCTTAGTGAATGGTATTAGTAGATCAATTTTCCTCCGAGCGTTAGATTACTATGTTATCTAAGTAGTGTAGCCATGAGAGTGAGTCACGGAGGCGGTAATTTTATCTTCTCCGGGAAATAAGTATGTGCCTCCCTGTAGAACTTTTCTTATTCTTTTCTACCTTAAACATATAGACATAAGGATCAGTGTGTTGTTTCATCATGAGAGAACCCTCCTCATATGTGATGTTTGTATTTTTAAGATACACAAGGGTAGCAAATCTATCAAGGTTTTACAGGGTGGCAAAATCTTACTTTATGTTGAGAGAGAACCTTCCCGGAGGAGGGATTTTACCTCATCCGGTGCAACACTCATGTCTTATGTCTGTATCTTTAAGATAGACAAGAATAGAAAATGTATTAAGATTCTACAGGGAGACAAAATTTTATGTCATCATGAGAGCGAACTCGATCTCATGGATACACTAAAATCTTATCACCTTTAAAGCTTTGTAATCAAAACCTTTGCTCCATTTTCTCATTTCGTTTGTATATTGAAATGATCCTACGGATTTTATATCTATAATCATAAAGATATTGCCTTCGGATTTCTGCTGTGAATTGAACGACGCTGACCTCCCATATTCTATAAAATAAGATGCTTTGAACTTTCGCCCTCATTTCAAAATAGAGACTGGTTGCCAACGGTCAAAAAATAGACCCTGTAATGTTTCTAAATCACTGTTTAAGAGTCGTTTCGCGGTTTAACTAGCTCGATAAATGTCTATTTTACTCTTAAGTGAGTCATAAACTATCGTTAGTGATACGTATTAAAATTGTTATTCACTGCTAGTGAGAGCCAATTAAAAATTTTAAATTTAATTTGTAATTTATATTGAATTTTTCACTTCCAAAGACAAACCAAAAGAAATAGTCAAGCCGGGTTTGAGTGCAAAGGCATTTGGAAGCAAAAGTTAATTTGAAGGTGCAGGGCTGCAATAGGTAGAAGGAAACTTTTGATTTAATTTTTAATAACAGAAGAAGCTTGCTTGTGGAACATAATGTCAGTAAACTCCTGGTGGTGTTACGAGAACACTAAATAAAAAACTTACACTATGAATGAACATCTATCCATAGTAATTGATTGTGGCGGTTGACTGTGGAGAAATTCTGGAAACCGCATGAGCATTCTGGAGATCGTGGGCAAATTACGGCTTTGTCTCGTACCCTTTCATCCATGCCGCCACTTTGCAGGTGCTTAATTGGGGACTTTCGACGAATTTGCTTCACATCTTCATCCTAATGCTCGAGCGACTTGAGCTGTATTATTTTAGGATGTGGTATCTTCCTCGTGGCCTACCATCCAGAATATGTGAACTGATTCATCACTTTTTTCAAGTCATTCGTCAATATCAAATTATTATCTTCAACGAGGACTTCTAGAATATTAGTAGAACGTGAAACGTTCAACGTTTAATCCGTATCAAGGACAATGGTATCTTAAGAGAAAGTGGTGAGGTAGAAGGACATGCAAGAATTTCCCTGAAAGCAGTTGGGAGGTAAACTGGAAAAGCCCGCAAGTGTACGCAATCTTGATGGTTGCAACACTGGACGAGGTCAGGCAAAGGAAATAAGAGGAAGTAATAATTTGCTTTGATATCCAAGCTGCATTCAGGGCGACCTTTGCATCCAGGTCTAACTCCAAATTGGTCCAGGAGTGCATGGATGCCTTGATGCGGGTGGCACAAGATAAGATATTGCAGATGTTGTGGGTGCTGGAACACAGCGCAGCAACGAGGTGGCAAATGAAATTGTCAGGCTGAGCTAGCACCTCCATGCATAGGCTCTGAGCTCTTTTTATACCTCTACTGAGTCCAAGTAAGAGCGGCAATAAAGAGACAGTGTTGCAATCTCTGCACTATTATCGCACTTGAAAGAGAATTTCAATTTTGTTTTAAGAGCATATGGTCGGTATAAACAATTAATTTTTAAATCTTTTATGATCACAAAGGAGTGGGTCTTAATCTACTTTATAATTAATCACTTTAATTAGCAGACTGTATCAAATAGGTTGGTAGGGTTGTATTCATAGGGTGTCAATTGAAACATGTATTTTAGGTGTTACGTACTTTAATTATATAAAAAATGTTTTCTAACTACTTTCATGCATTCATCCTTTCACACATAAAACTAAATACTATACATCAGGTTAGCTATTACTAAATGTCTAACAAATCTTCCTGATTATTTAATTTAATATGAACTCCCTTCTTGACTGAATTTAATAAAGCTTTCTTGATTTCAAAATTTCAACTGACTGCTTTTCCGATCACTCTAAATACCTTGTTACGTTTCTTCTTCTACAATTCTCTCAACTTAACTTCACCAGAGATATAAGACTTCGAATCGTGAGTACAGGAATAGATCTGTCTAACTACAATTCTTCAACCGCCATTTTACCTTCTTGTATCTTCAACGGGAGAGACGCTACAAGTTGTATGTCTTGAGACAATGCGTTAAAACGCCTAAAGATTATTTAAATCAGTGTTGAAAAAAGGGAACACAGAGTACACTAGATATTTTCTAAGTATCTGTACAAACAAATGAGAAAACTACAAAATCTCTTGGCGTCAAACAGAGCTACGACTTGGTAGATGTTCTTGGCGCCAAATTCAAGCATCTGAAGGCGGGTGAGTATTTGTCAGGCACTAACATGAATTTTTCCTACCGGCGCGGAGGGAGAATAGAGCGGTAATTGCGCAGGCGCGGATTCAGAAAAATGTTCTTTCTTTATTTGACATATTGTTGTTCAACATTGACGAAGACAAAGATATATTACATTGAGAACGATTAATAACGTCTTCCTTGACGGAGTGACGACTTGCTTTCCAGCGATTGTTTCATAAAATGAAATCTATTCTACCGACAATCCAGGTTCGGACTAAGGAGTAAGTTAAATGCACAAATTGCTGTTTAGATGGAGTGAAATAAATTTATTTGGGTTTTAATTATGACTCAATCATACTACGGACATACAAGGTGTTATCACCAAACTATACGGTGAAAAACGATAAGTTAATACACATGTTGGAGTGTTTCCTAAAAGTATAATCAAGACCATTATTGACAGAGAGATAGAGCATAGTCATATGTAAGGAAATATGAGGAATGCTTCATCTTCATTTACATATTATACACATCATATTATAAGTTCGTCCTATTTAGAAGATCGTCGACTCACACCGCATAGAACAATATGAACGAATAAATCGATCGACTCTATAAATGTAACGAACTCATTTAACTCATGCCAGCCCTGCTTCCTGACATCTGAACTGAGCTCGAAGGAATGTTAAATGGGATTTATTACAGTTAAATTAACTTTAGCTTTGCTTGGCGAGATATTCGAACATATCATGGTAATGGTCCTAGAATATATGTTATGTCTAATTTTGAATAATTTGGGTATGCCAACAGTGCTCAATAGGCGTACAATATGTTATTAAACGATAATCTAGCTGTTTTAAACATAAAACTCGTTTTTGGACAACCGAATGGAAAACTTTGTACTGGTGAAATGAAACACGGATCGACAATTTCAATTTTAAACTTTTTGGAAAGCCCGAAAGCGAGCGCTGGACCTCAGGTGGAGCGAGCGATACACGGAACTCTCATCTAAGAGGAAAGCACAATATTGCGGAAAAGCGCATGCGAAAAGCTCATCAGGGCTCCAGCCAGTGTGGCAGCCGTATCGATAGTGCTAAACTCGCGTTTCGACGTATCGGACCAGCGCGAGAGCCGGGTCTCGTATACAGGATTGTAAAATACCTGTTAACCTCACTTTTTGCGTGTGATATGCACTGAACCGCGAGGGTTTTTGGTAAGTTTTTCTCAGTTTTTAAAATCGAAGCAATCTTAAGTATTTTCGTTGAAAATATTCGTGATTTATTAGTTTGAGTTTATGTAATGCTCTTTGATTTTTTTTGCGTCTGCATCAAATATTCAAGGTACATATTTTTAAGAGTGCAACCTCTTTTTGTAACGCGTTGAATATTAATCTGTAAAATAAAAATTGAGAAATTTGTTTAAAATCAAGATAATATTCGCGATGAGATTTATCTAAGTAAAAAAGAGCGAAATATTAACATTTCCTCAAACAAAAGTGGAGTTTTAAACTTAATATAACCAATAAAAGCCGACATTTTAAATTATATAAAATTAAATGCAGCACTTAATGGCGTTAAAATATAATGGATTTTAACGTGTGATCTCTGAAGTTTAGTCCAATTCTTTGTCAATTCTGCAACAGAGGCAAACCACGTAATACTAGTACACGAGTATCATTTCTTCAATTATTTCAAAAGCAGATAGCTTTAATTATTCTTCTGCAGGGGTGACTACTTTTTTTTTTAAGATCATAATTTTGTTTAGTTGTACTAAAGCAACCCTTTTGAGAGTTTTCAATTTTCTGCTCGCAAACACACGATATTCTTTTTGCCAAGTTTAACAGTTTTAATATAAATTTGAGAAATTTATGAAAGCGTCTGATATTACTTTTCACAATTTTGTTTCGAAAGAAGCAACTCAATCGTAACAGCTCTCGCATATACAATGCCAGCGTCTATAGTTCCTGGGTGAAATTTAAGCTTTATTATTTTTTAAATCTAATAGTTTTATTATATATTTCCAAAATACGTTGTATTATCCAAAGTGATGAGGGCCTGGAATTTTATAAAAAGTTATATATAATTGCTGAAAAAGCATAGTGTCAATTTTAATACATTTTTCGAAAAAAAAATGCTATTGAAGAAGGAAGCGAGCTTTTTAAGACTTCATGAGAAGAATTTGGTATATTATAGTATAGTGAAAACAATACTAATAAACGTATCTATGATTGACTTCTTTAGATGTACTAAAGCAACTATGTATCTTTCAACCATTTAGGGCTAGAGATTTAAGTTTTCTGACACAAAATGATATTTTATTTGCCAAGCTTAAGTGTTTTAGTATTAACTTGGGAAACTGATCTAAAATTGATGAAGCAAGAGACTGTTATATCACGTTTACCTTTTTGTTTAACCATTATGAACCCGTGGTCAAAAAATTCCAATTAACACATTTTATTGTTGAAATTAATTTTTTAAATGTTTTTTTATGAAGGTAATCATTAAATAAATACATTTTCATTTTAGGAAATAATATATTTTATTTTTTACGTAGGCAGTGAACATAAATATAGATAAACGAACAAACAAAAATATACAATATTGATTTTATTTATAACATAAAGAAAAAATTTAGAAAAAGAAATGTGTCATTTTAGATAAAAATCTTAATTACACTTTGTACAAAAATATGTGTTTTTTGAATGTTTTGCACATACGTACTGATTGCATCGACTACAAAATTTTCTAAGTTTCTATGCCAAATCATCAAAATAACTATCCTAATCGTCTGTCTCTAATACCGCCAATAGTTCTTCGTCCGTTAGCTTATTTTTATTTTTGAACTTCTTTGGATCACTCATTTTTCTAAGCGCGTACACGACAATCAACGAAAACGTAACAAAACATACTAATATTATACTATATATTTCTCCAACAATTGCTTGTGTCATAAAACTTTCGAAAATATTTTATTATTTTATTACCTGTCTAGGATTGGTTTGCGGACTGATGGTGCCAAGATATGGGAAATACCCGTCATTTGAATAGTTAAGGGTTAGTTTGGGTTAGTTTGGGTTATTTATCAATAAAATATACCTGTCGTTAATTATCGTCGCTCCACCTGCACCCCAAGCAAACAAATTCCCTATAACTTGTTTGAATAAAGAGCAACTTATTTTAATTTTTATATACTGAATTAGAAGTATGTTTATGAAAGATAGCTGAGGAAATTATGTAAAAAAAAATTATTCAGAAAATATCTCACCAAATTGATGCCTGTGGTGCAAATGCACCCCGCTCGAGTTTATGGAGGTTAAGAGGAACAACTAAAATTTAGCAGCTCTCGCATATTCAATGTCATCGTCTATATTGCCTGGCTGAACTTTATGCTTTTGCATTTTTAAATCCATTAGATATATTATATGTTTCCAAAATACGCAGTCACATCCAAAGTGATGAGGGCCTGGAGTTTTATAACAAAATATATATACTTGCTAAAAAAGCATGGCTTTGATTTTTGACACTTAGCAATGTTAATACATATTTCAGAAAAAAAAATGTTATTTAGGGTGGTATGAGAAGCAAGCTTTTATATCAATATAAGATTTTACGAAAGGAATTTGATGTATAATCTGTAATACAGTAAAACAATAGAATTAATTTTTATATCTAAAGTGATAAATGCGTCTGATATATCACTTTTCACATTTTTGTTTAAATGAACCACACAAATGTAGCAGCCTTTTGATACATATTTCTAAAATAAGCAGTATCATCCAAAGTGATGAGGGCCTGGAGTTTTATAACAAAATATACATACTTGCTTAAGACGCATAGACAGACATCATGGCTTTGATTTTTCGTGGCATATCTTAATACATTTTCAAAATAAACTAATGTTATTTAAAATGAGGGAAGCAAACTTTTACATCAATATAAGGTTTCATGAAAGCAATTTGGCATATATCCAGATAATATAGTAAAACAATACTAATAAAGTGAACTATGATTGTCTTGTTTAGTTGTACTAAAACTACAATGTAGCTTTTACCCATTTAATGCTAATATTGTTAGTTTTTGTCCGAAAACACATAATGATATTTTATTTACCAAGTTTAACTGTTTAGTTTTGACTTGGGAGACTCCTATCTAAAGTGATGAAGGAAGGATTCGTTACATCAATTTTCAGGTCTTGTCAATATTATAAACCCAACCATTTCAGTTTTTTTCACTTTTAATCGATATCTTATGCTGTATAGAATAGATTAAAAGTAAAAATGGCCTGGAAAACTTGTTCATACAATTATTTTCCTCCATAATATTCATTACTTTTCAATATAAAAACTGTTTATGTGTGATTATTGCTGTGTTATAATAAGCTTATTTACAGAATATAAAGAAATATATTCTGTCAGTATTGCCAAACTGAAATATATGTCATAATATATGTAACACCATAATAGTTAACAAATACAAAAAATCACAAGTAACCAAAGTACAAAAAACTGGGTTAATTTTTATTTTGCGCGCTTTTGGGATTTTGCAATTTTTTGTTTGACGTGTATTAGACAGCATTACAAGTGTTTTGTGACATGTTACATATTGCGCAAAGCAGTTTTGACCCCAAAAATGGAAAAAAATATTACAAATGAGGCTGTTTACTGTTTAGTAATATATTTTAACGCAAAAACTCTCCCAATTTGATATTAATGATCAAATTTACTAGCAATGTTGTCATATTTGACCAATACGCCCGCTTGTCTTTAAACCAACCACAGTTAACCCAAACTAACTAACACTAACCCAAACTAAACAAAACCAACCCAGACTAATCAATACTAATCAGAACTAACCCAGACTAACCATATTTAAACAAAGTAGTAAGGAGGCAAGCGCGCTAAGCGCTTGTCTCTTCACTATTCCAAACTAAGCAAAACCAACCCAGACTAACCCAAACTAACACACACTAATCCTAATTAAAAATTGTAAAAATATCACAAATGGGGCTGTTTACTGTTTAGTAATATACTTGAACGCGAAAATCTCCCAATTTGACAAATGATGAAATTTACTTGCAATATTGTCACACTTGACTAGCACGCGCTCTTGTCTTTAAACCAACCACAGCTAACCCAAACTAACCAACACTAACCCAAACTAATCAAAACCAACCCAGGCTAACCAAGACTAACCAAAACTAACCCAGACTAGCCTTAATTAACCGAAGTAAAGAGACAAGCGCGCAATGCGCGCTTGTCTTCAGTAGCCCGGATTTTTTTTTATGGCAGTGGCACACACACTAAAGGGAGATCCTATTGAATATTTGTAGGTTGTAATTAGTGGGAAACAGTTGTCCTGGAAGTCAGTTCCATAGTGAGGCAGTGCGCCAGACAAAGGAGTTCTGGTAAAGCGATGTTCTAGGTGTTTCTAGTTGTACGACGAACTGGTGCGCTCCTGCCGTCTGTCGCGACTGTCTGACAGGAGTTGCCAGGGGCGGGATTATGCGGGCCAAATCCTGGGAACATCTGCCGTGAAAGTATCTGTAAAACAGACACATCTCGGCCACATGTCTGCGATGTTCCAGACTATCCAGATTCCGGGTCAACTCCGGATCGCCGACGAAACGCATAGCCCTCTTCTGAATGGAATCTTATTTGCGCTTTGTACAGCAAGAGCAACTGCTGCGGTGTATAGAGTTTTTTGTTGCGAAATAGCGCACCAAGCTTCTGGGAGGCTGATTTTGCGATGTTAGCAACATGGTCATGCCATGACATATTGCTGTTGACCGAGACACCCAGCAGCCCGATTCACGAGGATGAAGGAATGGTCGATCCTGCCATAATGATGTCAGGGCCCGCTGTATTGGCCCTCTTAGTAAACGTTGCTGCTTGGGTCTTTGCTGCATTGAACTGGACCAAATTTCGGTCGCCCCAAGTTTGAACTTTCTCCAGGTCTTGATTAACTGCTGTAATCTGCTCCTGTCTGCGGTGATGAGTCTCAGTCGCTGGTAAGGGTTTTTCTGATCTAAAGTGGGAGACAAGGGTACTGCCATCTGCAAAACTGTAAACAGGATTATTCGTTTCGATCAGCAGGTCATTAATATAGATGAGGAACAGAGTTGGTGAAAGTATTGCGCCCTGAGGCACGCCCGCGTTGATGGTGAATGTGTCCGAGATGTGTCCATCGACTGCAACGTGTAGGGATCGGTTCTTAAGGAAACTGGCCAGCCAGCTGCAGAGAGAGGCGGGCAGTCCCAAGGACGGCAGTTTGTTGAGCAGTCCGTCATGCCAAACTCTGTCGAATGCCTTTGAAATATCCAACGCAATCGCTCCAGACTCTCCGTAGTTTTCAATTGCCCTACTCCATATATGAGTGACATAGGCCAATATATCTCCTGTCGATCTCTCTTTGCGAAAGCCGTATTGATGATCGCTGATTATTCTGTTGCTCTCGAGGTACTTGAGTAGTTGCTGGTTGACTACACGTTCCATGACTTTGGAGATTATTGGAAGCAAGGCAATTGGGCGATAGTTTGAGGGCGTGGTTTTCTTGCCTTTTTTGGAACAGGTTGCACTCGAGCGACTTTCCAAGAGGATGGGTAAATCCCTTTTCTGTAAGAAAGAGAAAAAAGCCTGGAAAAAGCGGGTGTTAGTTCGTTGGCGCAGTTCTTTAGCACGATTGCAGGTATTCTTTAAGGATTTTGCGAATCTCACGGTGAGAAAACTTGACTTCTGCCATGGTAGTGTTGATGTTCGGTATAGTTGGGAGAGCCTTGCCTTGGGGCACGTCTAAGGTAGAGTGCGATGAAAACATTTTGGCGAGCATGTTTGCTTTTTCCTTGGCTGTAGTCGCCGTGATGCCACGTTCGTCCGTCAAAGGTGGGAGAGACGTTTTTGTAAAGTTGTTACTTACTGCCTTTGCTACCGACCAGAAATTCCTGGAACCACTGGGGCATTGCAAAAGTTTATTCCTGATCCTTTGATTGTGTTTGTCCTTAGTTTCGTCGATCACACGCTTGCACTCGTTTCTCGCTTCGATAAAATAATTGCGATTTTCAGCGGTCTGATTTTGCTGCCAGTACTTATAGGCTTGCTGTTTCCTTCCTACAGCTCTTTCGCATCTTTTGTCGAACCAGGGCTTTCCTTTTGATGGTAACTTGATGGAATTTGGGATGTATGCTTCCATTCCTGAGGAGATTACTTGCATGATCTCTTCGCAGCAGTCTGACGGGTCGTCAGTGGCAAAGCAGACGTCAAGCCAAGGAAAATCTAGGTAGAACTGCAGAAACAATTGAAACTAACTTTAATTAACCAAACAAGCGCAATGAGACGAACGCTACTCACTATAGATCAATGGATAATATCAATTTTTATCAAGTTATATAAAATTAATTATAGAATAGATCTGGTAACACAGCCTTGTCTACAAACCTACTCTGCACAGTCTGCAAGTTTTCAATAAAAACAAAATACATTGAAAGTTCGCAGACAAAAGTAGAAGCATTTACAGCTGTTCTTTTACAAGTTCTTAATCATTTTTTATAAAAAGGATTACTTTTTCATGGTTAGTTAAGTTTAAAAGTGTCCAATTTCCGGTAATCCTGCCAAAGAATATCAAAATAGCGTAAAATTTGTGGTTTTATAATATTTACCTTCACATCACTATTCATATGTCTGTTTCAGAGAAACAATTCAAATGTAGTAGCTCTAGCATATTTAATGTCAGCGTCTCTATTGCCTGGCTGAACTTTATGCTTCTGCATTTTTTAAATCTATCAGTTTTATTATATATTTCTAAAATACGCAGTATCGTCCATTGTGATGAGGGCCTAGAATTTTATAACACAATATATACATATATATTGGACGATCAATTTTAATACATTTTTCTAAAAATTATTATATATCAATATAAGAGTTCATGAAAGAAATTTGGCATATAACCAAATAACACAGTAAAACAATACTAATAATCGTAGCTAGATCGTCTTATTTGGATCTATTGAAACTACTATGTGGCTTTTGGCTAGAATTTTTAGTTTTCTGCTCGCAATCACACCATGATATTGTACTTGTTTTTGTATATATTTTTTTTCTAACTTTTCTCTTATGTAAGTAAATGTTTATTGTAAGACCCGCATAGCATATTAATGCTCTGGGTCTAGATATATTTTCTTTTTTCTTTAATAAATCATTGGAACCTTATTTGCCTAGTTTACCTGGTTTAGGATTAACTTGGGAAACTCTTATCTAAAGTGATAAAGCAAGGGGCTGTTACAACACTTTTCACTTTTTTAAACAAGAAAAATATTGAAATGTAGCTGCTGTCGCATATTCAATGTCAGCGTTTATAATACCAGGCTGTACTTTCCCATTTTGAATATTTTTAATCTATTAATTTTATTATATATTTTTAAAATACGCAGTGACATCCAAAGCGATGAGGGCCAGGAATTTTATAACAAAATATATATACTTGCTGAAAAAGCATGGGGCGATGTCATGGCTCGGTTTTTTGTCACTTAGCAGCATTCTTACATATTTCAGAAAAAAAATTTATTGTAAATATATTCTATATTGTTGTGGAGGATTCATTCTTACCCTGGAATTGATTGCCTTTGGCTCCACAAATGATTGAATTTGGTTTGAATTGTTATAGAGCCACTTCGGCCCAGGCTCAAGGATGTAAACTGCACAAGTGCAAGTTTAGTGACCCTAATGAAATATGTACCTAATTTCTTCGATTCGGTATCTAGTCGGATCGGAGATTGTCAGGCTTTAAACTGAGTTTAAAGCCTGACAATCTGCAAGAGCTTTTTACTGTTTTATTGTA
>MU183944.1:138342-167673 GCA_016904865.1 Pissodes strobi
CAAGAGCTTTTTACTGTTTTATTGTATTTGCTAACCATTTTCATTTTTAGTTTTTTGCTTTTCTTGAAAACGGTATCCAACTAGATACCGAATCAAAGAAATTAGGTACATATTTCATTAGGGTCACTAAACTTGCACTTGTGCAGTTTACATCCTTGAGCCTGCGCCGAAGTGGCTCTATAACAATTCAAACCAAATTCAATCATTTGTGGAGCCAAAGGCAATCAATTCCAGGGTAAAAAATTAATTGTTATTTAAAGTGATATGGGAAGCGAGCTTTTATATCAATACAGGATGTTACAGATTATGTGGAAAATCTCCCAGATTTATATAGGCCAAATGAAAATAACATTATGAGTTTATATCAATTTTTTTCCTTTTTAATCCAAATTTGGGCATTAAAAAGGACGGCATAATTCAAGACATTCACTCTTAATACTTATTAATCCGTAATTTTTTGTTGGAAACTGCCGTAAATAATTTTAGGAAAGTTTGACAAGGCCAGCCACAATTGCGGAAATCAAAGTTGTTGAAGAACACTTACTAAATGCCGTAGAAGCAAATCCTTCTACAAGATGTCCAGCTTAATTGATGCTGTTTGGAATCATTAGAAAGCAACAACTGCAACAACAGTACATGCTCTTCCTCCTAAAGATTTTTCGCAAAAAACTGCATCGTAAACTCCTATAATTTGCATTTATGGTAGAAGAAAATCCCCATCAGGATCAGTTTGAACCTATCAACGTGTTGGCCGGAATCATTGGGCAACATTTTATTACACTTTTTTATTGCCAAGTAGGTTAATTGGATAACTTTATGTGGAATCCCTTCAGAACAATTTTACCATAACTTTTACAAGACCTACTTTTGGCAATACGACGTGATTTGTGGGTAATGAATGATGGGACCCCGCCACATTTTAGTCTAGTAGTTCGTGCACACCTAAACAGGAACTTCGAAAATCTATGGATAGGAAGATGGGGACCAGTGACTTGGCCTCCTCGATCACCTAAGCTAAACACCTTAGGTTTTTTTGTGGGGATATTTAAAACTTTTAGTCTATATTAATCTAATTGACAACAGAGAAAACTTATTGGGAATGATTATTTTTAATTTTCGCGAAATACGGACTAATGTTAAGGCATTGTGAAGGGTCAATTCTTGGAGCTAGGGTATGCATAAGATTAGAAGGAGGACATGTTGGACCGACACACAAAATTATTTAACAAACACAATATCAAACAAAAATATTTTTTATTCGAAAACAGTTCGTATTATCGATATCGATAGAGCGTACCTTTTTTAAGTTTCAGGTTTAAGCTCAGGAAATATATTATTGTTGTACCTTTACCATACAGGGTGCAAAAAAATTGGCGTTATTGTGTTAAAGCTAGTCCATCCCTGGCGAACTACATAAGCCAATAGTATTTCAAAGAATATATATTAAGGAAACTTATCTAGTATCCATCATATTCCAAAATTATTAAATTACGCCAAGTAGTTTAAAAGTTATTCAATTTAAAGTTATTTTCAGCGGCTATATGCTTTAGGGGCCCATATCTCCAAGGGGGGGCCTATAGGAAAAGAATTGATATGAACTTAGAATGTTATGTTTATTTCGTCTATATGAATCAGGGAAATTGCCCACATATTCTGGGACATCTTCTATATTGCTTGGCAGAACCTTATGCCTTTGCATTTTTTAAATTTATCAGATATTATATATTTCTAAAATACGCAGTATTGTCCAATGTGATGAGGGCCTTGAATTTTGTAAGACAATATATATAATTGCTGGAAGAGCATGGACGAATATTATGGCTTTGATTTCTGTCGCCTATTAATTTTAAAACATTTTTCTTTAAATTATGTTATTAAAGTGAAGAGGTAAGCGAGCAATATAAGCTTTCATGACAGAAATTTGGCATATAACCAAAGAACACAGTTAAACAATAGTAATAATCGTAGCTCGATCGCCCTCTTTGCATGTATTGAAACTTTTATGTAGCTTTTGCCAATTCAGTGTCAGAAGTTTTAGTTCTCTGCTCGCAGACACACCATGATATTTTATTTGCCAAGTTTTAGTATTAGCTTGGGAAACCCTTATCTAAAGTGATGACGCGATGGGTTGTTATACCACTTTCCACTTCTTTAAACAAGGCAACAACGCAAATGTAGTAGCTTTCGCATATTCAATGTCAGCGTTTATGCTGCCTGGCTAAAGTTTATGATTTTGTATTTTTGAGTCTATTATTGAGTTTTATTATATATTTCTAAAATACACAGTATCATCCAAAGTGATGAGGGCCTGGAAATGTATAACAAAATATTTCGGTAAAAATTTATTATTATTTAGAGAAAAGCAAGATTTTAATCAGTCTAAGATTTCATGAAATGATTTCAATAATACTGTAAAACAATGCAAATGCATTTTTATCTAAAGTAGTGAAAGCGTCTGTTAAAACACTCTTCATATTTCAAATATTGCATTGGCATATTCTGTCAACGTCTATATTGCCCGATTGAACTTTATGCTTTTGCATTTTTTAAATTGTAATAAGTTTTATTATATTCAATGGGGCAGGCAAAGGGAAACCACCCGATTACTTTCCCATACCAAATGAGTAGTAGAAATTCTGTACCGGAGGAAGTGGGCGATCCGGCTAGTAACCAGGGCGCTTGGATGGAACCAGGTCGTCCAGTCTGAAATTGGCTACTGGGCAGCTACTGAAACAAAACTACAGCTTAGAAAGTCCATCAATCTGGCGACCTGGAATGTACGAGGTCTTCTACAAACATACTCGAGGAACCATATACATCTGTATGGTGTTGCTGAGACGCATTGGAAAGATAAAACCCATTTCTCCACAACTGACCACAATATCTACCTACTTATCAGTAACGGAAGAAACAGGGAAATATGTGGCTATAATTTGCAATAAGAGCCTTTCGCAGTACATTTGCGAGTACAACTGCATTAATGACAGATTGATCACCATTGACGCAAATGCAGGCAAGCTCCACATTATACAGGTATAAATGCCTACCGTGGATAATTTTGGTTTGGGAGTCAGAAACAGCCGAGGCGAGAGTCTCCTGAATTTCACAATAGAAAATAATCTGACAATCACAAATACTATATTCTGTCACTACCACGTCAACTGTCGACATAGGCTAGCCCTGACGGGAAAACTAATAATCAAATTGATTATGTCTTAATCAGAAATAGGTGGCGCTCCTCAATCAATAATATTAATGCCAAACCAAGGGCTGAATGCGGATAGGATCATAAAATGTTATGGGTCAATTCCAAAATCAGATTCCGAAATAACCGTAAGTCTAATTTGAGTAGGAAGAGGGGAGTGACAAACTGTAACATTTTCAAGAATCCATTAGAACAACAGAACCCTCCCTCAACAGGACGAAATCCTAATGAATACTGGTTAAACATCAAGGGCTGGATAAACAACAACGCCATAGCACAATGTCCCAAATCAGAACACATCAAGAAAGAACATTGGATGACGGATAATACCCTCGCTCTTGTCGAGAGAAAAGGAGATAACTAAAGGTTAGCAGCAACGGTGCTGATAGGGAGAAACTAAAAAACATAAGCAGTGAAATTATAAAGGCCTCTAAATCGGATAAGAACCGCTCACCAACATGGACCACGCGAACTGTTTGACAAAGTGAAATATCTCTTCGGAGAATTTAAACCCCGTACCCAATCAGGGACGTGGATGGGTCTATCATCAACAGCGTGGAAGGCATCGCCAGGATCTGGAGCGATATCCGAAGATATAGTAGCGCCGGAGGAACCAGTTATCCTGCGATCGGAAGTGGAGAAGGCAATGTGCTCACTTCGCAACAGGAAAGCACCTGGCGCTGACGGAATAACTGCAGGAACGCTTAAAGCAATGAATTCCAGGGGCATAAATGAGCTACACAAGTTGTGCAATATTTGGCCATCAGAATAGTCAACGGTTATTCCTCTCCACTCGACATGCGGCAACTACAGAACTCTCTTCTTGATACCCCATGCAAGCAAAATACCTTTGCACATCATCCATGAACGTCTAAAGCCATTTCTACTACCGCAAATAGCGGAGGAGCAAGGAAGCTTCGTGCCAGGTAAAGGGACGCACAACGAAATTCTCAACGCCAGGCAACTTATTGAGAAAGCGAGATAATTCAACGTGCCAATGTATTTATGTTTCATAGATTACCGAAAGGCTTTCGATAAAATAAAATGGGAATTGTTGTGGCAAACAATGGAAAAGATGGGCACTCCGAGACACTTGATAGAGCTGACCCGTAATATGTACCAAGGCAACACAGCAAAGGTCAATCAACATGGATCTACTTGAAACCGAGCAGTCCGCTCAAAACAGAGATGAATGGAAGATATAATAAAACTCTGATGGTGTCACTACATCCTGAACAGGATAGAAAACAGAAGAGGAGGAGGATATATATTTCTGAAATGTCACATATCATCCAAAGTGATGAGGGCCTGGAATTTTATAACAAAGTAAATATACTTGATTGAAGAGCATGGACGGACATCATGGCTTTGATGTTTTCGCCTATCAATTTTAATAAAAAAAATTTTAAAATATTTTGTTAAAAGTGCATGCCGGTCTTGCCCGACGTATTAGTAATCGCGGCTCTAAAGTTCACCAGTTTTAATAGTTTTCTACACGTAATTAATTTTCCAAAACGGGCTGGCAATTTTATCTTAACCTCTATTTGATGTAGAATATGTAGTTTAACCATAAAAACTTGCGCAGTGCCCACATAGTGGCTCCTTAGGCTGAAATCACTCTGGTTGGGCTTGTTAGTGTTTAGATTCTTTCTGGGAATTTGCCGTTGGATATAGACAAACTGCACGAATGGCGCCTTCTGCTAGCAAACAGGCAAGGCGTTCGCACTGTGAAAAATCAATTAGGGAGAGCTCGCCATCAATTTCATGTCGTTCCTGCATATCATGGTTTCACAAGAGCTGCTATGGTCTTACTAGCCCCGAATTTAACAAGCAGGCATCCATGTGGAATAATTCAAAAGAGACTACTTGGACTTGCGGCTCCTGTCTGGAAGATACCAATAACCTACAATCGGCTAGTAAGCATAACTCTAAGTCAACCTCTCGGCACTCCATCGGCCCGGGCGTTGCTCCCTCCCAGAGTGTTCCTAGCTGTGACGTGCCCTCTAACTCTGCAATCAGTAACCAAGTCTCGCTGAACGACTTCATGGAGAAGTTGCTGTTCATCGAATCTCAGCACGCTATATTTCTTACTAAATATGAGGATCAAATTAAAATAAACACCGAACTCAGATCGGGGATTGCTGCTATAAGCCGCCAACTTTCTACTAATTGCAGCGCTGTTGGCCTTGCATCGAACCCTCAAGTTCAGGAGAGTGGTATATTCGGGGAGGTGCTGCAGAGGCAGGCTCGTATGAACAACCTAATGATATTTAATCTGCGTCTGGAAGAGGGAGCTCCTGAGTTGGACCAGATTTCCTCGCTGCTGTCTGACGGGATCTCTCGTCGGATCGTGGCTGCTGATGTTTCCAGGGTCGGTAAACCAAATCGTAACGATCGCAAGCCTCTGAAAGTGACCCTCTCTAGCTCGGGCGACGTGTCGGCTGTGGTGAGGAGCCGAAGAAAGTTTATCGACGCCCATCAGATCTACATCGAGGCTGACCTATCTCCAGCTCAGCTGAAACAACTTCAGGATACGAAAGATGAACTGCGGGTTCGCCGTACAAACGGGGAGGAAAAATCTCATTTTGAGGTATGTTAACGGTATTCCAACAATAACTGCAAAAAACCGAGATCCCTTACAATCTCAACTAACGACTTAACCTGCTGCTACCAGAATGTCAGGGGTCTACGTACTAAGACGCATAGATTTTACAGTTGCGTGGTCTCCTCAGATTATGACGTCATTGCTGTCACCGAGTCCTGGCTCCAGCCGGATATCCTGGACTCGGAACTTTTTCCAGACTCATATATCATATACCGCTCTGACAGGAGAACAGACCGAATGGACGAATCCAGAGGAGGGGGAGTCATGATTGGTCTTCACAATAGGCGTAGTTCTGAACTACTGGATCTTTCAAATATCAGTAACACCGTGCCAAATATAGACTTTTTAGGTTGTAAGCTCACTTTAAATTATTTTGTATTTTACGTATTTATTATATACATCCCTTCCTCTGCCACCAGCGCCGACGTCGAAACTTTTTTTGACCTCTTCTCGTCACTAGACATAATGCTTTCTAAAAACTTAATTTTTCTGGGCGATTTCAACATTCCCTCCTTTTCATTCACTGCTCCTTTTGGTCCCAGACACAAAGGTTTACTAAACCTCAGCGAGTTCCTCAGCCTTAAACAGTATAATACTGTCCCAAATTTAAACAATCGTTTCCTTGACCTTGTTTTCGCCAACTTTGCGGTTAATGTAGCTCATAATGATGTGCCTCTAGTCGAGGAGGATCCACATCATCCTGCTCTGTCTCTTGTTTTTCAAGCGGTACTTCCTCATGCCGTAAACTTTCCTGTGAACAACGCTCAACCACCCCCCTTCAACTTTCGTAAAGCTGATTATCCCAGGTTGTATGCATCGTTATTGCACACTGACTGGTCTCGCGTTCTTGAATCTCCTGATGTTGTCAGCGCATGTCAGTCTTTCTATGAGATTCTTAATAATAGCTTTGCTGCCTGTACACCTCTTAAGCAACCCAGAAGAAGGCGTTTTCCGTCTTGGTTTTCAAGAGCATTGATTGACAACATCTTCAAGAAAGAAATATTGCGTCGTCAACTTCACACGCGCGACTCTGCCTTCTACCAGACAAAGTATAGTTCTTTGCGTAGGCTAATTAAATCACTAACTCAGAGGGACTATAAGGACTTCATTGGGACTGCTGAACGAAATATAAACAATAACCCCTCCAATTTTTGGTCGTTCGTTCAAAGTAAAAAGGCTCAGTCTCGCATCCCAGCCCCCATGAACTACTCAAATAAGCCCGTCCATGGGTGTCATAATTACGTATCTGCCTTTGCTGACTTTTTTGAAAGTGTCTATGGGCGACCCGAGCAAGTGGATTTGTGCGCTCAAACGGAACACTGTGAGCTCATTGACATTCCCACAGTCACTTCTAAGGAAGTAGAATCGGCTTGCAAAATGCTGAAAAATAAATCAACATATGGGCCGGACGGAATTCCCAGCTTTTTGGTGAGAGACTGTTCCTCACTCATGAGTGCTCCTCTTTGTCATATTTTCAACTTGATCTTGGGCACTGGTGTGTTTCCGGAGGTTTAGAAGATTGCCAGGGTTTGCCCTATTCTCAGAAAAGGTGATCCATCTCTAGTAGAAAATTATCGTTGCATTTCCATATTATGCAACTTTGCCAAGGCGCTAGAGATTGTCTTACAGAAATACCTATTCTTCAAAATACGTAACAGTTTGTTAGTTCATCAACACGGCTTTTTTCCAGAAGATAATGTATCACTAATCTCTGCTCTTTCTCCTCTAACGTCTGCGACGCCCTTAACCGCAGAAATCAAGTGGATGTCATTTACACAGGCTTTTGCAAAGCATTTGATCAAATTGATCATCACATTTTACTACGGAAGGCATCTGACCAGTTCGGTTTCTCCAACAAACTTTGGAATCTTATCTCTTCAATCGTCATCAATTTGTCGGAACCTTTTATACCGACGTCAGGTGTCCCCCAGGGGTCCAACCTGGGGCCACTGCTGTTCAACATATTCATCAACGATCTGGTCTCTCTGATAGACTGCAGCTCTCTCGCCTATGCTGATGATCTGAAAATTTTCCACCGCGTCCATGCATTCGAGGACCACGTGTCTCTTCAAGCCAGTATTGATACGGTCGGTAGGTGGTGTGTGGCTAACAGACTTCGCTTAAACATCTCCAAGTGCAACGTTGTTTCCTACTCTCGATCTAAAAATGCAAGTCTTTTTAATTACACCATAAATGTTTCCACCTTGATTAGCCATACTACGGTGAGGGATCTAGGTGTTGTTTTCGATGAGAAATTCTGTTTCACCAATTATATCGATCAGATGGTGGCTAACGCTTCTAGAGCTTTGGGTTTTATACTGAGAACTTGCAAACACTTTTCAAACGTATCCACCCTTAAGCTCTTGTATTACTCCTTCGTGAGATCAAAGTTGGACTACGGTTCTATTGTTTGGTTTACTGCCACGCTTACTCAGTCGAGTCAGTTCAGAGGCGCTTCCTAAAATACTTAATGTTCAGGGAAGGTGGCTCTTATCATCAGCGAGGTCTGAACCATGATCTTATCCTGTCGAGGTTTGCAGAGTTGCCTTTGGCGGTTCGTCGCGACTCTCAGTCACTATCATTTCTCCATAAGCTTCTTTCCTCTAAAATCGAATGTCCACTTCTGTTGGAACGCCACATCAACCTACTTTTTCGCTTGAATTTGCGAGGTCAAATATCATATCCCAAAGTCCCATTTACAAAATGTGCCACAATTTTAATCGCATTTCCGCTTTTTGCGACATAAACTTCGACAGCTTACCAACTGTTTTGAGGTACCTGCGAGAGGCGTCTGGTTACTCCCTTTGGTTTATTAGTGTTATGTATACCAATGTGTATTATATATATTTTCTTTTTTTATATTTACGTATATACATCTATTAACGTTGAGATTTGCTGTTATTATTATCGTAACTTGTTATGTGCTTGTATTGATTAGTTAGCATTTGTAGTATCTTACTTCCTCTTGTCATATATATACTTATTTGAATTTCCTGTAATTGGGCCTTTGGGCCTGTTGGAAATATATGGCTATTTAAAAGTGATGAGGAAACCAAGCCTTTAGATCAATATAAGATTTCGTGACAGAAATTTGGCATATAACCAAATAACACAGTAAAACAATAGTAATAATCTTAGCTTGATGGTCCTCTTTGGATGTATTGAAAGTTCTATGTGGCTTTTGCCAATTAAGTGCCAGACTTTTTAGTTTTCTGCTGGCAGACACACCACGATATTTTATTTGCCAAGTTTAATTTTTTGGTATTAACTTGGGAAATCCTTATCTAAAGTGATAAAGCAAGAGGCTGTTATATCACTTTTCACATCGTTGTGGCTCAAATATAGCAGCTTTCGCATATTCAATGTTAGCATTTATGTTTCCTGGCTGAACTTTATGATTTTACATTTTTTAAATCTGTTAGTTTTATTATATAACTCTAAAATACGCAGTATCATCCAAAGTGATGAGGGTCTGGAATTTTATAATAAAATATATACACTTGCTGGAAAGCCATGAGGGCCCTACAGGTATTTGATTTAAAAAGTATTCTTATCTCCAACGTAAGGTTGTCTTGATCAGCATTGTTTAGTTTGTGTAAAAGGCAGCGTATAAATGATTTTATTTTCGACTCAATTGTATATTTTACGCCTTTATGCACTGTAGAAAGATAATTTTGTCTACTGTCAGGGCAAATATTACATTTTGAATAATATATACCCATATTACGAGAAAATGTTGCACAAGCTGACCTTGCGCGAACCATAAAATATGGAGCTATTTAAACCCTATAATTTTAAAACATTGTTGCGTCATTACAAATATTCTAAAACTTTGCTTTTATGTTTATAAAAATGATGTAATTACCAAACCTTATTCGTGCTTGGAAGAAAAAGTGATGGAATTCCAAAGTGGGATTTCAATTTCAAAAACACTGCCTCCCTCATCTAAACGAATATCAGACAGTTTTAATATCGTATATATATTATCCATTTCCTGCCATGACTGCGCCTAATCTCGAAGTTCAAAACAAATCAAAATGTGCCTGCTGCTAAGGACGTTCGGTGCACTGGACCGAGAAATACTGATTATCTTTTGCTAGCGAAGCTAAAATCGGAAGGGATTTCTGGAAGTTACAAGCTCACGTTACAGTTCAGTTTATCTCAATTAGTTGTATGAAAAATATATTTTCGGAATTATAATACTAGTTTCTTGGTCCAGAAATATTTATGATAATTAGTACAGCAACATTTTTTATAAATGTAAAAGTCTCCAGAAATGCAAACAAACTATAATTATATAGCAGAGGAACCTCAAGCATTGAAATATTCAAGAAAATCAGTTTTGGAAATCACTTGTGTCCGGTAATCCACAACAACTCCTTGGAAGAATAAAATTCATTACTTGCACACGTTATTATTACCATAAAAATTACGTAGCAAATCGAAAATTATTTTTACACCCGTAGCATGCTTATTCAATCAGATAAGCAGACAGCAGAAAAAGTCTATATCCGAAGACATTTATCATGCCATCGAAAACCTCACAAAAACGTATCCAGTCGATATATTATGCTGATCCAACAGTCCGAAGCGACGAAGAGCCCCATTAATAATAAACCTAGCGATCGAATCCGATTATAATCTTTATAGAGTACATTGAGCTAACGAACCGGGATCCGCCATAGCAATTAATAATGATATAAGATATTTTACAGCAGACTTTAGCTTGAATGGTTGAGCAATAATTAATGCTTGATATGACTGTTTTAAAATTGATTGACTCTATCGAAAAGTAATTCACTTTGTGGATTAAAACCAGTTAAATAAGGGAGTTTAAGGAGGTAGCTAGACGCCATCTAACATTCCTTTACTTTTTCCACTTCCGAGGTGTTCATCTTTAACCTAATGAAGCTACTCTTCCAGTAACTCCCTTGAAAGCTTCATTTTAATCTATGAATAGCATTGCTATCGTCTGGCCCACCGCAATTTTTTTTAAATAAAAATAATGCTATAGAATGACTCGTATATTTGAATGGCCACCAGTACTTTTTTCGTCGTGGATCAAAGATGGGAGATCATTTATCTGCTTCACTAAAAAAGAAAAGCACAATCTCCGAGCAGAAAAATCTCGCCTTTAATCAGTCATCGATTGAAAACGACGGAATGAAATATCGTTAATATCCAAAGATTTTCCGGAAGCGATAATTAATAAGAGCTTATTTTAGACGACAAATCTGAAATCTACCTTCCCGTTTTTAATCCTGTGAATTGTGCAATATTTCGTTCGATGCCGAGTGGGAAAATATTTTTCTTTTTGAGTATCTATAGTAATTTGTAACTAGAGAGCCCTTGAAGCAATTAGTCTTGAAAACGAAAGCACTTAAGAATTCGTAACTATGAACCATATCTCGTAAATTCGCTTGGAATTTAGAATATATTGCGATGTCGTGGTGGAAAAATGCTGTTCAATGCATTGATCATTACTCATTATACAATTACTTTAAACATTAAAGAAAGTAATTTAGTAAAAAATACATCAGTGGATGTATTTAATGCATCACCACCTAGAACCTATATATAGTCGAGAATTTACCGTCGATTATTCATAGCCGGCCACAGCCCGGCTGGTCCAATGCATTACGTGACAATCGAATTAATGGATATCAGACGGTTTCCATCATTTAGCAAAAAGCAAAAGATCTGTCTGGAAACGTGCCTATCTATTTTCGGGGTCCGTTCATTCAATTATTTTTGTTTGAGTTGAGAAATTACTTCAAGATAAAGAGCAGCTGGAGTCAATGTTATTAGTTAAATGTTGGAAAAAGATTTGAATAAGGCCAGCAAATACAGCAAAGATAAATGGTTTGAAGAGGGTAGTTTACTTAGAAATATTATATTTTAGCCTTATTGGGCATTCAGAACATGAAATTAAGGTTTTAATGGTAGAGGTAAGATAAATGTAAAAATATGCGAACAGCACGCATTTCTATCTAATAAAGAAGTGTGTGTCATAGGTCAACAAATTGTGAAATAAATATTGAAAATACAGTCTATGTAATAGATTATTATCAGAAAACAACTAAGACGGGAATAAAAATACCTGGGGGTGTTATTAGAACTTTTGTTCCAGAAAAGTTGTCTTATATGGTCATCAAGAGCGTTTTATATAACTTTGCTACCGTTCACTATCCGGAACTGACCTCATTATTTAAAATAGATTTAATATTTAAGAAAAGCGTTTTCTCGCATTTGTGTAGTACGATCAAGCTTCGATAACGACATATTTATCCTTTGTGAGTGCATCTAATCTTCTGGTCTTGCGACTGAAAGAAAAAAAAATATTATAAAACATATTGTGCGATTATGAGCTTGGTCAGCAAATTTTATAAACAGCTGCAATCTCCTTGGAATATCCTAAACCCGTAACCCAAACTATAACCTACGCCGAGGGTCGATTTTTGAGGTCAGTACTAAGTCTAAAGTGACCAAGATTCGCAATCAATTTAAGTATACCTCAAAGATATGATTATTGTAATTATCGAGTGAGTGAGTGTCATTGGATTAGGGATACAACGACCATCAAATGTAATGTAAGGACAGACACAAATTGTTTCATATTTTTTTTTTTATATAAGGATTTATTTTGTGTTTAATTAAAGTTTTATATTCTTAGGTTGGATATTTATTTTAGTAATTCTTTCATCCTATCTTTTCACAAGCTAACATTTAGAAATTATAGTTTATGAGTTTTTGGACCCTCTTATATTCTCGTTTTTTTTAATACCTTTTTGTAACTTTAGTATCGCATATAGTTGATTATATGTACTTAAATAGATTCTCATTGTGCAAAAAGGTGAGAATAGGTTGAGCGTTTTTGACCGCCAGAACCCATTGCGGGTTACTGCGCAACCCGAAAGAATTAAGGTAATGTGAGTACTTGGTACCAGGGATGGAGTTGCAGTATTAGTATGAGGGCTGAGTTCGTCAGGTTTTCATCAATAGACTTGTTATTGTTTTTACCGGTGTGCATATTTATACTAGCTATATAAAACTACCTCGGCATCCAGCTGTGTTGCGGTGTAAGATGATGGTCTTTCCACTGACCATTACCTAACACGTCCAAGCTAAGTTTTTAGCGAGATACCGAGTCAGAGAGCGTACATTCATGGTAATGTAGATGATCTTTGTATAAGCCGCACCTTTCTAAACATGTTAAAATATTCTTATGAATTAAAAGTAAATTTTCTAGATAAGGGATTAAATTTGTCCCAAACCAATTTGAAATCTAAAACCAATTCGATTGGATTAGTTTGGGTTAGTTTGTTGATTCTGCATCAATACTCCGCACTTCACTCTCTAGGACCACATAATTTTTCGGGGAGTGCTTGATATCAGACTGCTTTTCAACCACTCTAATTCGATCTCATGCCGCTTTGATTCGATAGTATCAACTCCGCACTTCACTCTCTAGGACCACATAATTTTTCGGGGAGTGCTTGATATCAGACTGCTTTTCAACCACTCTAATTCGATCTCATGCCGCTTTGATTCGACAGTATCAAAGAAGTTGAAAAGCGGTTCAAGAGCAGTTTAAAGCGTATCAAAGCTAATCAAGACCGCATCAGAGCGATTGGAAAGAGGCAGATATCCCCTTCGGAAAAAGTAATGCAGTCCACTGTCAACGAAGGGTGATAACCGGGTGAAAAGGGTTGGTAATATGTTGATGCATAACATACAAAGTAATTTCAACTAAGAAGGTGATTTAAAATTTAAAAGAAGGTTATTTAGGTAAATCATTTAAATGAATGTACTGACACTGTAAATTTGAGTGCGTTAAAATGTTGCAGCAGTTCTAGAGATTAAAATATATATAATATTTCAGATAAGTTGAAGTTTGGGTTAGTTTGGGTTAGGTAACATGGAAATAAATTAATAAAGGTAACAACGTCACGCCTTATTTATGCGACGTTTGCATTACTGATAAGGGCTTTATTCTTTAGCTGCTGGGGTTCGAGGCTTCTGCGGGACTATAGCTGGCATTTAGTATTATTAAATCGGTGTTAGTCCCATTTAAACCGAGTATTTATAAAATTAAGCATCTCCATTGAACTCATTTAGTATCCTGGTGGTTTTACCATAAGGAAGATCTGTAGACTGACCAATGTTGGGAGGGTTTTAGATGGATACTTTAATTGGGCCCTGTTATGCAAAAAGCTACCAACCCTCATTATATGGAAAAATGAGATAATCGGGTATTCTGGTCAATAATTTATACTTCTTTATTCTGCAAAAACCTTTCAACCCTATGTCGACTCTAGACCTTGAAAATTTCGATGCGTAAAAATCAGTGAATAAAAATATGTACTCTTCAGTTTAGCTTAAAACTTCCAATCCACTTGGTTAACTCTCTAGATTATACAATTTAAATTCCGCTGTCTGCATCAGCCATCCAAGTGGGATGGTAGCTATGTAAAACGGGGACATTCCAAATCAGTATTCGTTGACCTGTATGAGTAAATATCCATTTTTATTGTACCAAAAATTATTGATAAGTGAGTAAGTAAGTGATAAGCATGTTTCACGGGCGAAAATTAAGAATAATGTCCAATTATGGAAAACCTGGAGCTATATTAAAAATCGAAAGTACATAATAATTATATTCAGTACATTTTTAAACTAGATTTACCTACGATCATTTTGTATATTTTACAATAGTTCCTGGGATATTATTTATATAAAATTTAATTTAGTCTATTCCTTAGGGTAGAGATGCAACTAGTTAAATATAATTCTTAAAAAAGGTACAGTGTGGGTTACCTATAGCGATATATTGTGGGTTGGTGTTGGTAGGTTCAAATAAGGCAAATATTACAAATTCTTTTGTACCAGAATAGTAATAAATATTAATAATAAATTATTTAACTCATTTTGTATATTTTATAATAGTTTCTGGGATATTATTCAATTAAAATTTAATTTAGTCTGATCCTTAGAGTATAGAGATGCAGCTAGTTGAATTCTTACAAAAGATACATTGTAGGTTGGATTGTGGGCTATCTATAGATTGTTGGTTGGTAGGTTTTTGCAAATATTACAAATTTGTATGTACCAGATTAGTAATAAATAATTATTGAACTTGAAATGATTTTAATACAAGGTGGGGTATTTTTTCCAACATGCACCCTTCATTGCCTCTTGATTTATCCGATGTTTGCATAAAAAAATCGGTTGTTGCAGACGAATCACAGGCTAGTAATAGTGAGATAGTTAAAAATTTTGGACAAAACAGAACCTGACGTGTTTAAATCTAATTCAAGTAATAATGTACTAAATTTATTGGAACATGCAATTAATGACACTGATGATGTTTAACAAGAAACTATCATGAGAGATTCTAAGCAAACTTAAGAACCTGCAAGAAATGATGCATCTTATACCGACAGATGCTCTGCCCTTTTATACCAACTTAAAATCTGGCAAAAATATTGTTGAAGATGTAGATGGATTCGACGTGGAGGTGCTAGATTTTAATGTTGATACAGTAGATGCTTAAGTTAACCGAATTTTGTATTTTCCTTTCATTATTCTTAAATATAAAAATTTGTTGTTCTTGTTTTCGCTTTTTTTATTTTGCAAAATCCTACTAAGCCACAAAATTTTTCTTATTTTTTAAAAATAAAAACAAAAACGTGTCATACTGTATAGTAAGAGGATACTTGTACTATTGCTACAAATTGTTTGTACTAAAGTTTGTATGCCATTGATACAGAATTTATGATTTAAAAAAAATCAAACACGGATATCTCCCAATTATTGATTCGAGGCTTGTAAGCTTTTTGCATAACATGGTCCAATTGGAAGAGAGTAGCAGGATGGTTTACCGTTAGCGTGTGTACTCTCAGTCTATAGGCGCAATGGCCTGGTTTGTTGACGGACCAGACACGTGCATCATGTGTGTGTAGGTGGGCATGGTTTGCTGGCGGATCAGACGACCGCACCCGGTTTGTTGATACGGTTAACTATTAATTAACGCTGCGCACTACGGAAATTTATACTCGCCGCCTCTTGATGTTGGCCTACTTACGGGTAAAAAATATCTCTGTTCGACCTACTAGCGTTTATATCGCGTGAAATACCATTTTAGTTGAGAATTAAGTTTGATTCTTTTTTTTTATCGTTTCAAAATAATCTATTCAAAGTATACACAGCTAAGTTTCCAGAAAATTCTTAATTGATTTAATTTTAAAGGGAAAGATCATTCTAAACAATTATTCTTTTGGCGTTTCGATATAAGTTTTAATATAACGTATAAAAGTTATATAGAGAAACTTCTCATTGATGTTGTTTAGCAGTTAAAGATTGATCGCATTACCACTGCCCAATTCGGGCTTCCTCACTAATTTAATTTAATCTAAGGAAGAAAGGTTGATTTATGAACTTATATCCGAAGCATATCTTGATATAATTTTATAAAATTTATTTTTTGTTAATTTTTAAGAATAAAGGTGCGGGGTACCATGCCCTAAATAATGAGATAGCCTAGGTGGTCAAAGATCTCGCGGATGGTGCGCAATAAGCCTCTCTCCAGAGTGAAGGCTTATGAACCGGCCATCTATATCTACTAGCTCTTAAGTTTCAATAATAGGCTCTCGAGAATATTTGGTGATATCTGGGCGATACAGCTTCTATTATCAACAAGCTACATATTTAGTCAAAATCTCTCAAACATCAAAGCAACATGATTTGGCAATTTGTAAGCGTACGTATTGATGACGTTACTTAGATTGCTTAAGCATTTGAATGTTATGAGCTGGTTGAAATCATCTGTGGCTTTAGGTGTTTCTTCAGACGTATTTAATTCTATTTTAATTACATAATGGAATATTTTAGTTAACTTCCCGAGATGACGTATTACAGATAACTGCTGCTAGCACATGACAGATGTTCGATGACAGTTGACAGCTGAATGTTGACAGAACTAAATTTCTAGTGATGTTTTTCGAAAGTTTAAAATGACGTACTTTAAGGGGGCGAATTTTGCGAAAACAATTCGTTGTGATTGAGCTTTATCACTTGCGTTAAATCGATTTTATTGCGCATCGTTAAGCTCTATATTATAAAATCATGTAGTTCACGGTGCTCGGTTTAAAAATTAGCATAGCTGCCTAAGAATGCTGGTACGGTTTACCACGCCCAAAATAATGATATAGCCCAAGTCGCCGAAGATCTCAGGGATGGTGCGCAATAAGCCTCCCTTCATAGTGAAGGTTTGTGAACCGGCCATCTATATCTACTACCTTTGAATTTGGAATTGCATTCTCTTAAGTTCCAATAATACGGCATTCGAGACTATTTGGTGACATCTGAGCGATCCACCTTCTATTACCAACAAGCTATCTATTTAGTCAAAACTCTCAAATACCAAAACAGCAACATTTGGCAATTTGTAAGCGTACGTATTGATGACGATAGTGCGATTGCTAAAGCATTTGAATTTTATGAGCTGGTTGAAATCCTATGTAGCAGTGGCTTTAGGCGTATTTAATTCCATTTTAATTCAATACATCTTACAGATAACTGCTGTCATATGACAGATGTTCTATGGCAGTTGACAGCTGAATTTTGAAAGAAGTAAATATCTGGTGATGTTTTTTATATTAGTGTAGCTTAAGTGGGCGAATTTTGCGAAATCATTTCGTTGCGTTTGAGCTCTATCACTTGGGTTACTTCGATTTTATCCTGATAATGAGATGCATTGTCCGCACGGTTAAGCTCTATATTCTAAAATGACGCGGTTCACGATGCCGATATGCTCGGTTTTAAAAATTAGCATAGCTCACGTGTGTCGCATGAGTCCTGGTGGAAGGCCCGTAAATATCTTGTCTACTCAAAGATTGTGTTGAATTCTAAATAAGACGTGATTCATTATCAAATATAGGTGAGGTGCTTCAACACCATGACTCTCATTTTTTATTTCCCTTTGAATTTTGGCTTTTCAGCCCCCCTTCAATTAAGTAAAGCCTCTCTTTTGTGGCCGCCTTTCCAAGGAATGAATGGGGACTGCAATAAATTGTCACAGGCAAGGGGATTCATTATTATTATCAAGTCAAGGCAATAACTCAGTCGTCTAGCGCCCTCAAAACGAATAGACCAAATTGTATATTTTATATGATAATATTAAATTCATCTTGTATTTTATCAAGAAAATATCTATAATTATGTATGAAGCTCTCAAAATAAAAAGGAAACAAATAAAGTAAAATAAATAAAATTGAGGTAACAAAACATGACCCTTGCATCGATCTTCATGAAAAATACATATACGAATTTATTTATGTTTGTTTAGGACGCCTAACCGGATCCATTAATGGCAGTCGACCTCGTAAATTTGAAAATTAAATATTGTTTCGGTACGCAATGTTTACCGTTACGTCCGCAGTGCGCGGCAATTTTATATCTCCCTTTGGGAATTTCAACTAGCTTTAGAGCCCGCTACGTAAACACTAGATATGGGGCCGTAATTGTTTTATATTAATAAAAGAGAATGGTAAAGCACTAAAACCGCAAAATTGTGAAAATTCCTTCGTTAAATAGCCGCGCACGTGTATAGATCCGTTAAGTAGCATCTGGTGTCAGTAATTGGCAAACCCAGTAGCAGCAGTTTTATATATTACTAAATACGATTAGGGGCCACTTTGAGTCGTTCTACGGGGAGGATCGAAAAAACTGAGACAAAAGTTCGATAGGGAACGTCTAGGAAAATATCTCTAAATACGGCTCTATTTAAAAAATGCCAGGGACAATGCAAAACATCGATTTTGAGGTTAAAAAAATAAGGTTTTTATTTACACTTTATAACTTGACCAGAATCTATGCCCAAAACTGTATTGGAAAACATTTTGAAAACGAAAACTCACTTCAAATTTAATTCTTATAACGATGGCCTAATTCTAATACCCCGTATCTAACAATTTTACGATTTTTAGATTAACTGGGCAAAGTGAGGTTACGGATAATTCAGATATTATTTTAAAATCCGGTAACTGTAAGACGCGGGGAAATATTTTTAAATAAAGCAGTTATAATACGCCGTATCTGATCCACTCTAGCAAGCTCCAAAAATACCCCGTATCTGCTAGTTCAGCGTTGTTTTCGTAGATGTTTAAATCGTGCTGGTAAAAAGTGATTGTTTATTTGTTGAAAAATCTATAAAAGGTAAGTAAATTTTAGTTTATACTGTAGTTACATGATCATGTAATATGCCTAAACTGATATTTTATTAAACATACTGTCATAATTCTAGTTAAAACTTTTCTTTACAATACGGGATATTAGCATAGTTTGTTTTTAATAATTTTGTTTGATACGGGATATTCTCAGTACTGCATTTTGTGGTAAACACACGTTTTGAGATGATGGTCAACAAATTTGATAGCAATGATTGATCCTGCAGGATTTTTTTAAAGAACCACTACTCATGGATAGAAAATTGAAGTGATGATTCTTTAAAAAAATAAAATCAAATACGATGGAGGCTTAGTCAGGGTAGTATCGCTATATTAATTATACTTATTATCCCCCCCCCAAGAGGATAAGTTAAGTTAATAATAAACAAAGGTGATTCTAACATAAGACGGTTGCGTTTCAATTTGTCTTCATGGTTTCATAACAAAAATATTCAACTAACACTTATCTGGCTCATTTTTTCAGATGAATCCTTCTTTACGAACAAAGAAGATCCTGTTGATGGCATTAGAAAATCACCCAGAACATACAACAACCGTTATCACTTACACAGTAAACAACGATGGTACTTTAACAGAATGTAATGAAGACAGTAACTCTGATTTTGGAAGTCAAAACATTCCAGTACTAGAATCCAGTAAAACGGTTCCTACAAACAATGGGGCCACACACAATAAAACCGAGGTGGAATACTGCAATAAGGAAAAAGTTTTGAATACCACGGATAAGGCCCACAACTGGTCTGCTCTCTTAGAAACTGCGATTTTAGACGATGTTATCAACGAGAAAAAAGTGCTCCACTTTGGAGATAGCATGACTGTTAACTGTTTGCAAGAAGACGTATGTCTTGATATTGGTGAAATAAATATTAATGATCAAGTTCATTTAGATCCAGATTTTCTTCAAGATAATTCAGAACTTATAAAGGAGATTCTTAGTGAAACAGAAGATGCAGAAAACAAAAAAATAGATTCCCAGGCGCTTCAAAAAGAAAAGACATGTGATAAAGTTTTAAATCTTGACTTTAATGACACCGACACTGAATCTTTGGAAAATGACACAAGAGATGATGGCGACTTTGCTAATCAAGACAAGGGTCAATCGAATTCGGATTCTCACTCTGATTATTTTTCTGAGAAGTTTTTAGTTGGTTGTGATGTCTATGGGCCCTTTTAATTAACGCATTGTGGTGATATGTGACTGCTGGTTTGTTGTGTGGTGAAGGAAATAAAGGGAACGCTGAAAGATATCTGTCTTTTATGAAAAATTATAACAACATTTTTCCTAACCTCTGACCTGCAGCAGCATGGCGAACAAGTGTTTTAAATGCAATATGTGTTGCGTATTTAAGGAAGATAAGACTAAATCATCTCTTTTTGGCTTTCCATGCGATGTGTGCAATAGGGTGATATGCCAGACTTGCAACAAGACTCAAAAGCAAAGTGGCATCATTAGACAGGAGAGTTGTTGCAACTGAACAGCTGGATGCGAGTGAACAGGTGGCTCAACTTGATAAAATGACCGTGCCTCAGGGCGCATTACTTTCACCAACTCTGTTCCTCATCTATATTAATGACCTGCTGATCGAAACGAATAATCCTGTTTACAGTTTTGCAGATGACAGTACCCTTGTCTCCCACTTTAGATCAGAAAAACCCTTATCAGCGACTGAGACTCATCACCGCAGACAGGAGCAAATTACAGCAATTAATCAAGACCTGGAGAAAGTTCAAACTTGGGGCGACCGAAATTTGGTCCAGTTCAATGCAGCAAAGACCCAAGCAGCAACGTTTACTAAGAGGGCCAATACAGCGGGCCCTGACATCATTATGGCAGGATCGACCATTCCTTCATCCTCGTCAATAGGGCTGCTGGGTGTCTCGGTCAACAGCAATATGTCATGGCATGACCATGTTGCTAACATCGCAAAATCCGCCTCCCAGAAGCTTGGTGCGCTATTTCGCAACAAAAAACTCTATACACCGCAGCAGTTGCTCTTGCTGTACAAAGCGCAAATAAGACCGTGCTTAGAATATTGCTCACATATCTGGGGTGCCGCACCAAAGCATACCCTAAAGCTGCTGGATTCCATTCAGAAGAGGGCTGTGCGTCTCGTCGGCGATCCGGAGTTGACCCGGAATCTGGATAGTCTGGAACATCGCAGACATGTAGCCGAGATGTCTCTGTTTTACAGATACTTTCACGGCAGATGTTCCCAGGATTTGGCCCGCATAATCTCGCCCCTGGCAACTCCTGTCAGGCAGTCCCGACAGACGGCAGGAGCGCACCAGTTCGTCGTACAACTAGAAACACCTAGAACATCGCTTTACCAGAACTCCTTTGTCTGGCGCACTGCATCACTGTGGAACTCACTTCCAGGACATCTATTTCCCACTAATTACAACCTACAAATATTCAAGAACCGTGTCAATCAACATCTTCGCACACACACCGCTCGTCGAGCTCCATAGGATCTACCTTTAGTGTGTGTGCCACTGCCAGAAAAAAAAAAAAAAGGAAAATGCTGAGAATACTGCTTACGCAGGCACTGCATCAAACAGAACTGAGGATATCACGACTGTTATAAAGAAATACTTGAATGAACAGTCTGAACATATGTCGAACAGATTGGAGTCTGTCGTTGGAGCTATAAAGAGTGCCAATAAAGATCTTGTAAGCTTTTTGACAACCTCATCATCAAAATCACCACTTAAAGAAGAACAACCTAGGAAAAATTTACCAACCCATCGAGTATGCCATCAACCCCCAGACAAAAGTGTAGGAATTAATTCCACAACGGAGAGTACATTGAAGCCTGCAGCCAGATCAAAAATATCAGCCGAAAGTAAGTCTGATCCTGGAGCTAATGGTAGAATATGCTCTGGCCCACAGCGTGCTATGCTAAAAGTGGCAAATAAAAATATTGGTGAGAGAATAGTGAAACTGGCATGGATCTATTTGTCGAATCTGGATGTTCAAACAAAACCAGATGATGTTCTGGCAGTACTGGACCCCAAGTTTGCTGATATCTACCAGTGTCATAGGCTACCATCGAGATTTCAGAACCCAAATAGTTCAGCGTTCAAACTGGGAGTACCTGAGGAACTGGAAAAGCAGTACCTGTCAACAGATTTTTGGCCTGACGGATGTATTGTTGATAAGTATCGAAGTGTCAATGTAGGCAACAGTGACCGGTTCAAGTCTGTCAGTGGTGACCGAAAAAATTTTCCACACTCTGGGCAGCGCAGGCGCCAGAAATAGAGCTGTCATCTGATACACATGTTCATTCCATCAAGCATTCCTCAGAAGGGACATCAAATCTCAACATCGATGTCAATGGCCTGAGGATTGCACACCTTAACCCTTGGTCAATCTGTAATAAGTTTTCCGATGTAAGGGATTACATTACTCAATCAAATTTTGACATCATTACCATCTCCGAAACATGGCTGAATAAAGATATGATCTCAGCGTCCTATACCATAGAGAACTATAATTTATATAGGAAAGATAGATCTGGGAGAGGGGGAGGTGTAGCAATGTATGTTACCAAAAGACTTAATGTCGGTTTGGTGACTTCTCCAGACACGGACAATGGAATTGATCTTCTATGGGTGACTTTTAAACACAGTAAAATACGTGCCAGTGTTGGTGTTGTTTATCGTCCTTCATCTATCCCATATGTAACTTTGCATTTTCTTTCTGATATGCTGCCTGAATTGACTTTTGATTGTGGCATTTCTATATGTACAGGCGATTTTAATATAAATTACTTGTGTCAGACCAGTCCAGATTATGGATTTATTACTGATATTTTTAATTCTTTTAATTTTAGTCAATTAATTAGAGATCCAACTCGACTCACGCCTAATAATGTTTCTCTTATAGATCTGATTTATGTAAATAGGTCCGAATTGGTACTTGCTAGTGGAGTTTTATCATGCGAGCCTATACACTCTGATCATGAGGCTGTTTATTGCTCTATAAATTTTAAAAAACCAGAACTTGTTAATAAAGTTATAGAATATAGAAGCTTAGAAATAACAAATACAGAGCAATTTCAGGCCGGGTTACGGGCTATAGACTGGCATAACCTCTATGTTTCTGGTAATATTGACACAAAGGTCCATATTTTTAATGAGTGTTTACTGGGCTTGTTTGATATTTATTGCCCCACCAAAAAAGTTGAGCTGAGAAAATCAAAACCTCATTGGCTTACTTATAACCTGAAAAAGATGATTGAACTGAAGCGTAAGGCATTTGTTAAATTAAAAACTTTAAAATCATTTGAAAGTAAACAATATTACCTTCAGTCAAAAAAACTATGTGGCACAAGCAGTGAAAGCTGAAAAAAGAGCATTCTTCTCAGTTGAATTTAATAGGTGCACTAGTGACAATAAGAGTAAGCATGTTTGGGATAAAATGTCAAAATTAAACATAAAACCTAAAGAAGCTAACGAATTTTTGAGTGATTTTATAAACCCTAATGAGGTCAATGATTATTTTTTAAACAGTGTTCCTCAAACCAGTGTTGATCCAGAGGTTTTGAATTATTTTCTCAGTTCTGTCGCAGAGTGGGAGCCTTTTGATTTTACCTTGGTGGCTGAGGAGGATATATTGGCATGTATTAAGGGTATTAAGAGCAATGCAATTGGTGTGGATCAGATCTAGGTGAGAATGTTGAGATCGTGCTTACCATGCATTTTAAAGCCTTTAGCTAATAAAATAAATTTCTCCTTATTACACCTTTGCCCAAGGTTAATAATCCATCGAACCTTAGTGAGCTGAGGCCTATAAGCATATTACCTGCTGCCTCGAAAATCCTGGAAAAGGTAGTCAAATTTCAAGTCGTGCAATTCCTCTCTGTGAGAAATATACTCCCAAAATTGCAGTCAGGTTTCAGGCCACATCATAGCTGTGTAACAGCTCTACTAAAGATTACTAGCGATATATCTGCTGCTTTTGATAAGTCCTTTTGTTGCCCATCTGTTTTAATCGACATGACCAAGGCTTTTGATAGTCTGGACCTAAATCTCCTGCTAGCAAAACTACAACATTATAACATAAGGGAGATAAACTGGTTTAGGAGTTACTTGTTTGGAAGACGCCAATCTGTGAAATTATCTAAGACTGGTGGGGTGGTGATCTCTGATTGGAAGAACGTGGTGAGGGGAGTCCCACAGGGATCTATCCTCGGCCCTCTTCTATTTATACTTTTTATATGTGACTTTATATATCGGATAGTGTACTGTAAATTTCACAAATATGCTGACGATCTTCAGGTTTATTTGCCGTCAGCCCTTGCTGATCTTCCTAACACTGTCGATTTGATTAATCAGGATCTGCAAAGTATACTAGACTGGGCAAATGAAAACTCGCTTCTGATAAATCCACGCAAGACGCAGGCTATTATGTTTTCAAGGTCCGACATTGACGTGTCTTCTCATCAGTTAATTCTTGATAATACAGTACTTGAGTGGGTGGATGAGGTCAAGAATCTTGGGCTGTACATGGACAAAAAACTTACATTTAACTCACATGTTAATAACATATGCCAGAGATCCTATTACAAATTAAAACTCATTTATGAGTTTAAAAATACCCTTTCTCCGGATATCAAAAAACTTCTCACAGAAAGTTTGGTTCTGTCTATCCCTGGATATCTTGATATAGTCTATGGACCATTTCTAACAAATTATAATAAATATAGATTACAAAAGTTACAGAATGTTTGTGTGAGGTATGTCAGATATCTGCCGAGGAGGGAGCATGTGAGTGGGCATGTGCTTGACGTTTTTGGGCATAATATGGCTCAGAGGCGATACATTCATATGGGGTATCAGATTCATAAAGTTTTAAAGTTAAGACAACCTATGTACTTGGCTGAACTGATTGTTCAGAGAGGCGACATGCACCAGGTGAATGTTCATTTTCTGGATAACATATCAATCCCACACCATAGAACAGAATTTTTTAAATGCTGCTTTACATATCTGGTGGCTCATGTATATAATCGTCTTCCTCATGCCTTCAGGGACCTAAGTTTGGGTGCATTTAGGAGGCATCTAAAGGACTTTGCTTTGGATCAATCTCTGTCTCTGTGATTCTATATTTTATATTTTAAACTGTGATTTCTCATATTTTTTTGACAGATGAAAATAAAACTTTGTATGTCCTTTTTTAAGCTATTTTATGTGATTATTGTTTTAACGATTTTAATAATTGTATTTTCAGATTTATCTGTGATTGTTATTATTTAGTTCATACGGGTGATTATTAAAATACGCCTGGCGGTACTTTTCACCTTTGCATTAATTGGTTATAAGTTTAAATTTGTAACTTTGAAGTATTGTGCAATAAAGATTATTTGAATTTGAATTTGAATTTGAATAATAAGGAAATGAGTAGCAACAGTGAACCTGAGGAAAATGAAGAAGTTACCAAAACACGTAAACGGAAGAAGAAGGCAGATAAAGCCGACTGGTAGGTTAATAAAACAATGTACAAAAGAATGAAGGGGATGAGGTATGAGGGATATCAATGAAACAAAAAGAAAGAAATTACTTACAGAATTAATAGGCGAGAAAGAAAAATAGGCGATTCTTGCAGGTCGAGGGTATGTCAAAAATCTTCAAAAACATTTCTGTAATACATTTACAGAAGACGAAAGAAGACTTATGTTTGAAACATTTAGGGAAAAATGGGCTGGGGGGAGAAAAGGACCTATATCATGGGAAATATGGAGTACACCACAACAAAGAGATCATCCAAAGGAGACGAGCCTTTCAGAAGAGCTGGAATGTACTGGTATTACTTAAGAAATACAAACAATGAGAAGAAGAGGGTATGTAAAAGAATGTTTTTGAATACTTTTGGGCTAAATGAAGACATGGTTCATGGGTGGTTTAAAAACACAGAACATGGTCTAAATACCATAAGTAAAATGCATGAATTAACAGTAAAGCATGAAGATAACAAAGAAAAAAGGGCCACTCTTACTTCGTGGTTCGAAAGTCTACCCAAAATGCCATCTTACTATTGTCGCAAAAACAGGAGTAAGTTATATTTAGAAATCATAGTTCAGGCAAAGGCGCAACTTTATAGGGAATATGTAAGCTTTTGTGATACTAATAATAAAGCAAAATTGTCTTCTACTATTTTTGATAATACATTCTGTGATATGAATTTAAGCCTTTACAAACCAAAGAAAGATTTATGTGATACATGTGCTTCATTCGAGGTTGGAAATACAAAAGAATATGATTATGTCAATCATATACATAGTCTGCGACTATGTATTTGATAATGAAGCATTAAACGGACGTGTGATCGAAAGCTCCTCTTTGAACGCCGTAAAACGTGGTTTTTCGTTTGTTTCAATACGTTAAATTGATACAGTGGTGTAGCTAAACTTTTCGGCTATCATGTAAGGTAAAAAAAGTTCGTGAAGTGCCCTCGACCATCATGTCAAAGTGTGGTTTTTGTGATTCGTCCGCCCGTAGGGCGATGATATTGTGCAGCGGGTTGTGCAAAAAACGATATCACGCTGACTGTATGTCCGTCCCACCTGAGGCGGTCAGCGTTATTAACACAGTGTCGGGAGTGTCTTGGAGATGCCGTACTTGTCATGCCTTTAATGTAGATGAACTTGGGAACAAAATGCAGACCTTGTTAGAAAATCAACACTCTGAACTACTTACGTTACTCTCAGAGAAGATTGCCAATATTACAGGTGACATTGTAAAATCAGTGAGAGACGGAGTCTCCGAAACGTCCCCTATCACGCCAGCCCAAAATTTGGCATTAGGCTATGCGGATGCTGTTAAACGCAATGAAATTTCGAAAATTGTTATCATGCCGAAAAACCAGGACCAAGAAAACTCGCTTACCAGGTTAGATATTCTACAAAACATCAATCCAGTAGCTGAACACATTGCATTCAATAAAGTGAAGCCCGTATCCAATGGTGGTTTCGTGCTAAGTACCAGTCCGACCAGCGCCAATAGATTTAGGGAATTAGCTTCACAAAAACTGGATAACTATGAAGTAAGAGAACTTCGAGGCATACAGCCGACTGTTCGGATTGTTGGTCTGTCCGAGGAATATGAAGAAGAGATACTCATGCAGTGTATCAGATCCCAGAATGTGCATATATTTAGTTCAACTTCGCAGTGCAAATTAGTAAAAATATGGCACACAAAGAAAAATGATCGAATTTATCAGGCTGACCTGCAGTTGGATGCGGTGACTTTTCGGAGAATTACAGATATTGGTAGGCTGGTGGTGGGTTTGGATAACTGTACTGTTTATGAGGCTCTTTCAATTCCGCGCTGCTTTACATGTAACAACTTTCATCATACCGCAAAATTCTGTAGAAAAAATATATCATGTCCTCTCTGTTCGGGTGATCATGAAGTTAAAGCCTGCAAGGCGACAAAAGAACATTTTAAATGTGTTAACTGCTATAATATTAAACAAAAACAAAAATTAGATATAAGTGATAATCACCCGGTTTGGGATTATGTCAATTGCTTTGCATATAAACAAACGCTAGAAAAAGTTAAATTTGATATAATCGGATCTAGGAAATAGCAGTTACTGATTCCTCCAGGTGAAACACACCACACTCGCTCGAATTCGGTTCATGAGGTAAAAAATGTTCTGCCTGCGCATCCTGTCAATGCTCAGTGCACTCCTTTCAATAACGGGCCGGGCAAATTTAAAATATCATTTTACTATCAGAACGTGAGGGGCCTTAGGAGCAAAACGAATGATCTTTTTAACTCAGTTTTGTCTGCCGATTTCGACATACTGGCTTTTACTGAAACTTGGTTGGACTCGGACATTTTTAGCACTGAACTGTGCGATTCGCGATATGCAGTATTTCGCGCGGACAGAGATTTTGATCAGATGGGCTGTCGTCGGGGTGGTGGAGCGTTATTAGCAGTAAAAAGTGATTATACCGTTTCAGTTCTGAAAATTGGTAATATTCCCACATGTATTGATTTCCTAGGAGTTAAAGTTACGATTAATGTCTGCACATTTTACATATTTTTAACTTATATTCCACCTAATATTAGTATCATTGAGTATAATCAGTTTTTTGAAGAACTGTGTTCAATTGAAAATCTTTATGATTCGAAAATTTTATTTTTGGGCGACTTTAATCTGCCGGATTTTCTTAATGCATTCTCTGGTGACGGTATTAATGATAAAACTCTGTCTTTATTGAATTTTATGCAATTTTTTGATTTTACACAATATAATTCGGTAAAAAACGCCAATAATCGCTTATTAGATTTGATATTGTGTAACACTATGTCATTTTCATGTGAAGTTGAAAGAGCTGAGGATGTGTTACTGCCTGTGGATAATCATCATCCCCCCTTGGCAGTGTATTGTCATTTGGGGCTCGAGAAAAAATTTAATAAACAGAAAATTAACAATGTGTATTATAATTTTAGAAGGGCGGATTTTGAGGGTCTTTACATGCACATGTCTGGTGTGGACTGGGATTTTTTGAAAACGGCAAATGATGTTAATTCCACTTGTGATTTGTTTTATTCCAAACTTTACGAAATATTAAATATTTTTGTGCCAAAAACAATAAGACGCAGAAAAGATTATCCCCCTTGGTTT
This sequence comes from Pissodes strobi, assembly GCA_016904865.1. NCBI lineage: Eukaryota > Metazoa > Arthropoda > Insecta > Coleoptera > Curculionidae > Pissodes > Pissodes strobi. Next base: position 167,037 of record MU183944.1, read on the forward strand.
AATTCTAACATAATAAAAAACATTAAGAAAAAGTTTGGCCTCTGGAAGAAGTATAAGCGAATACAAAATAATAGTCATTTGCTAGAGTTCAGAGAGCTACGAAGGCAAATAAAACTTGATATTGATTATGCCTTTAAAAAATATTGTGAAAACGTTGAAAATCGCATTGTGTCTAATCCATTAAATTTTTGGCAGTTAATAAATAGCAAGAAAAATAATAAGCAGCTTTCGGAGGAAATGTCTTTGGGTCAAACAGTTTTTAAGAATCCCCGCGACATTGCAAATGCTTTTGCTGAATTTTTTCAATCCTCATATATTCCACCGGCTCAATTGAATAATGATGTGACTCCCAATAGCATTAATATGGTTGCAGTACACGGCGCGGAAGAGGATGACGTTTTGCGTTGCTTAAAGAAATTTAAACCAAAAGGAACCGTGGGTCCGGACAAGATACCGGCCTTTTTTTTGCATGATTGTGCATACCTTTTGGCCAAACCTCGAACTGTTCGAGTCAAGCAGCCATCAAGGAAGCAACACTTGAAAATGCCAACTGGGATGTTGGCGAAACGTCGTGAGACAACCATTTCTACTGACGAACGGATTGAAACCCGGAATAACATTTTTGTTCATATATATA